>PIJE02001465.1:0-2500 GCA_002895965.2 Coryphaenoides rupestris
CACACACACACACACGCTCACACACACACACACACACACACACACACAGACACACACACACACACACACACACAATGTGAAGTCTGACTGGGACTGGGGGTTCCGGGCCTATATCCTTGACTCCCATTAGCATCGTTAGCATCGCTGAATGAATCACGCCGATGCCGGTCACAGCGGTCGCCGCGTCTCTGATGTCTGCTGTCGCCGCGGCAACATGTAAACTGGTCACACACACGTTTACATCGAATGACTTGCAAAACACGGAAAGCGAGGACGAATGGAGCTGTAACACAACTCTGCCGTCCCATAGCGGATGCTATTTGTGGCGGCAGTGGGGAGTGTATGTGATGTTTAATGTCTGCGTCGGACATATTTACTGGAAGAAGAGATCGGGCGAAATGTAACCTTAGAGAGGCCCTATGGAGTCGCCATTTTAGAAAGGCCACGGGCAACATAAGAACCATCAGGAGAACATATATTAGCTCTCAGGAACGCTAGGAAATGTAATTTATTTTAATGTATAACATATGAATAAACTCTTTTGGTGTTTGGGTGTTTTTTGAGACCCATAGCCCGCTTGTATTTGCAAGTTCCCAGGTTCACATCAAAATGTACGGTCGATTGCTTATTTTTTGCGAGGAAATACAAGAAAGATGCGATAATTAAAACTAGGGATGCACCGATACCACTTTTTTTCAGACCGAGTACAAGTACAAGTACTTACATTTGGGTACTTGCCGATACCGAATACCGATACCGAGTACTTAATAAAACCATTACAGTTCTAATGACTTTGAAAACATGTTTTATTTTCAATTTTCATCAGATGTTCCTCACTTTCTGACTGTGAACAAATTAAACAAATATAACGGCACTGCCACACATTTCAATGAAATGTAACCTAAACCATCCAACATACGTCAGTCGGATACTCGGTACCAAGGACGTGTTGTTGTTTAGGACATTGGTGGACATCACAGATATTGCGCCAAGGATGCGCAATGACGCTCCCGTGAGGCGCGGGGCTCAGAGTCAGCGTCTCTGGGGGGGTGCTCCGTTAATTCGCCGTTCTGATGGGGGGGGGGTGCGCTGTTAATTCGCCGTTCTGATGGGGGGGGGGGGGCGCTGTTAATTCGCCGTTCTGATGGGGGGGGTGCGCTGTTAATTCGCGGTTCTGATGGGGGGGGTGCGCTGTTAATTCGCCGTTCTGATGGGGGGGGTGCGCTGTTAATTCGCCGTTCTGATGGGGGGGGTGCGCTGTTAATTCGCCGTTCTGATGGGGGGGGGGTGCGCTGTTAATTCGCCGTTCTGATGGGGGGGGCGCTGTTAATTCGCGGTTCTGATGGGGGGGTGCGCTGTTAATTCGCGGTTCTGATGGGGGGGGGGTGTTAATTCGCGGTTCTGATGGGGGGGGGGGTGCGCTGTTAATTCGCGGTTCTGATGGGGGGGGGTGCGCTGTTAATTCGCGGTTCTGATGGGGGGGTGCGCTGTTAATTCGCGGTTCTGATGGGGGGGGTCGGTTAATTTGCGGTTCTGATGGGGGGGGTCCGTTAATTCGGGTTCTGATGGGGGGGGTGCGCTGTTAATTCGCCGGTTCTGATGGGGGGGGGGTGCGCTGTTAATTCGCGGTTCTGATGGGGGGGGGTGCGCTGTTAATTCGCGGTTCTGATGGGGGGGGTGCGCTGTTAATTTGCGGTTCTGATGGGGGGTGCGCTGTTAATTCGGTTCTGATGGGGGGGGTGCGCTGTTAATTCGCCGTTCTGATGGGGGGGTGCGCTGTTAATTCGCCGTTCTGAAGGGGGGGGGTGCGCTGTTAATTTGCGGTTCTGATGGGGGGGGGTGCTCCGTTAATTGGTGGGGACATGTCCCCAGCGTCCCCACTAAATTCTACGCCCATGCTCGGTACCATGCGCAGTTTCTATTAAACATCCATAAACGCCAACTCGGTCTCATCTCTTTATTTCAATATTCCTTGGCTAAGAATATTACAAGGTTAACGTTGCGTTGCCAAAGTGGTATCGGTGCGGTTGTATCGGAGTAGTTTAACGAGTACGAGTACGAGTACATGAGCACAGTATCGGACCGATACCGAATACTGGTATCGGTATCGGTGCATCCCTATTTAGAATGTTTTAAAAATGTATGTCTTTGTGAGCCATGAGGAAACCGGAAAAAACCACAATTAACAATTAACGCGTTGAATCCTCTCGGCTCAAAGCGTTCCTGCGTCGTCTTCGGTGTTCATCCTCACGCTCAGCAGGAGGCGTGCGGTGGTTAAAGTTAAAGTTAAATATACTGTAACTATTGACATCTTATTGACATCTTGAACATCTCCGACGGGCAGCCGTGCTGTCGACGGCCGGCGTCTCCTCAAATGTCCACTATGCACCACTGTCCACCGACCCTGCCCATTTAGCTTCGTTTGTTTGTTTGTTTGTTTGTTTGTTTGTTTGTTTGTTTGTTTGTTTGTTTGTTTGTTTGTTTGTTTGTTTGTTTGTTT
>PIJE02001465.1:10000-66467 GCA_002895965.2 Coryphaenoides rupestris
AGTAGTTAACTCTGAATAATACACATTTCCCTGTTGTTTCATTTGACTAACTAGTATGTCATTACCTAATCTGTAATACTCTGTAAGTGTATGTATAAGTAATACATCCTGGAAAATAATATTCGCATTTTTAACCGCGAGACCACTGGCTTTCGATGCCTTGCTGTGGGCTGTATGAGTACATAAAAAGCTATAAAACTCAGTATAGGCCTAATCAATACGTGCATAAATAGTTTAGCGTTAAGGTTTGTGGATCGTGTGTATATTAGACAACAGTGCCCCTCACAGCTAGCTCACGTGACACCATAACAAAAACACCTGATACACTTAATAGTTTAAAATCTTTAAAATCTCACAAGGTCTTTCTATTGTTGTTGTTGTTGTTGATGTTGTGGGAGTGTGCCCCGCCCCTAAAGTCTCGCCCCGCCCCTTCTCGACAGCGACGGACTCCAGACCGAAGCGCCCGCGCTCACCCCATTCACATTAAACTCAGCAAAGCATCTTTGAAAAGAATGATTCTTTGTCCAGACTACGATGTGACAAGAGATGAACAGGCTCCATATTGGGATTTGCGTTTCCCAATGGAGAGTACCGAACGAAGCCATCGGGCCGGCGTTTCGACGGAGCACATTTCCTTCCCGATTGCGTGAGCAGCAACGTTTCTGGTGCGAGGGTTTTGGGTTCGTAGCCCAGTAAGCACACACCGAGTCGCGCGGAATCTTGAAAGTCTTCCACGCGGATGTGTGGGCGCGAGTGAAGTCGCTGAAAACCCGCAAAGACATTAACTCTGTGCAGTGCAGCGGCAAGCGAAACACCGAGGGGATGGAACAATTACTGCTTCGGTTGTTTGAGCGAAAACCATGTGAACGTACAGCATCGCGCATCCTTTGAATTTGCGACGAGGGAATTGTATCACGCAGTTTTGTGTGTGTGTGTGTGTGGTGTTTTTAGTGGTGCGTTTTTGCGTTATGTTTTTGAGCAAAACGTACACAGAATGGCTGAGAAGAAGCTAACCGGCTAACCGATTAAGTCGTATGACCATAACACCTGTAAGTGTAATTTGACAGACGCGTTAATGTGCATCGACAACGTTTATCGTCTTCCTCTTCCGTGGAAACAAGGAGGCTGTTAACTCATTACAAAGCATACATTTGGTGCATGTATGCATACTGGATTGAAAGGACAGATTTCTTTCGCAATGCTTTGGTGGCAGTGTTGAGCCCTACAGGATAGTATTCTGCTTTACGCCGAGCTCTTCACGCTGAGACACCATTCAGCTTCGTCACCTATGTTAGATATACAGTATATATATATATGTAGTTTCCTGGAGCACAGTGTGTGCTCTGTTTGAATGCGGTCGCTCTGATCTGAAGTCAGGGTCACAATGTCTCAGTCTGCAGAGAGGGACTGTTTCAAGGGGACAGCTGTTGAACATGTTGTTGTTGTTGTTGTTGTTGTTGCTGGGGAGTTAAAGGATCCTATGTGAGGCTTTATACTGTAGGGTTGGGCTGGTGTACTGTCGGTCCGAGCCGAGCTCAGACATCTGCCTGTCATCGCTGTTGATGGAAATCGGCCGTGACATCCCCGGCGCTCCGGAGCCTTCGCTCGAGGGACGCCACGCAGACGGCCGCGTACAGGCGGAGGAAGAGCCACGTCACGGCTGCCTCATTAAATAGCGCTTTTCCTCCTCCTAGTTTTCACCACTCCAACATGGACGTCTTCTGACCTCAATGTGACCTTATCTGTTCATACATTTTAGACATAATTAGCCTGTTGAGTGTAAAAGAATCACCAAAACGCCATCAAGACTCAATATATTTGTGATTTAATTGTTGTCAATGTCATTATCTCTGTTTGATGCGTCTTTATCAACATAAAGGATTAAAAGACAGAAAAAGTCGCCTCTTGAATGTATACAATACTGAATGTTTGTGCATATTTTGAAGACCTTAGCTGAGCGAATAACTTATGTACCCTGAGAGCATCATAACTTGGCAATACAATGGTGAACTGTTTTGGACCGATCTGGACAGATCTACTTTCAGATGTGCTTTTACATGAAGCCTAACAGTGAGGCCTTCAAGTAAAACCTAACCCCACACATGAAACCTGATTCAAAGCCAAATTCTAGCTCCGTCCCTGACTTTGTAGAATGACGATAAACCAGCATTAGATACCAATAGAATTCCTGAATTTGCCCATCTAAATTGTCAATGGACCAGTCCTGAGATATTGGTGCCATGGACACCTGGGGGGACACCTGTGTATTCCGGAGCGCTGTGATTGGAATCCGGTGTTCACTCGAGTTAACTGTGTAGTTTAAATATTAAGAAGTATGCCATAGCTAGTTAGCGAGGTGGTTTCCGTTAGCACTATATAATGCCAAGAGCTAACGGTAACCCAACCAGCCCAGCTCTAAACACAGCTTAGCTCTCTGCAGAACTGACCAGTGTTGTATTGCAGACTTCGACCTGCAGTCACTTCGACCCATTAACAATGTCTCAAGTGGGTCTCTTTGTCGGTTATTGAGTGTTTATTTTCACGCTTTATTATATTATTGTCGTCTTGGTCTTCATACAACAACCATCAACTGCCATTTGAGAGCACCGTTTAACCTGTACGGCATTGAAAGAAGATTGACATTAGGCAGACATTTAGACACATAAGCAAATAAAACCTGTGTATGTATGATGGTGGTGGTGGTGGTGGTGGTGTTGAGCCACAGAGGAGAGATTCTTGGAAGATCTGAAGCATCCTAATTTAACCTCCTGCGATCGGACAATTTAGCGTCGATCAGCACCTCCATAATTCAGTTTTTAAGCAACATTTCATTACAACCCACTGTGAATATACAGATACCTCCATAATTCAGTTTTTAAGCAACATTTCATTACAACCCACTGTGAATATACAGTATAATGACATTTCTTTATCTTCATTATACTTATTCTGTAGTAGCCCAAATGAGCCCAAATGTACTGGCATTTTATACAATAAATATCTGCATGTGTTTTCCCCCATTGACCATTAAAACAGTCTCGACTGTAAAATTAACAGTACGCGTTTGGCCGTTTGCTTTTACAGGAGTTTCTTGACGGTGCAAGTCATCACCACAAACCCCGCCCCCCCCCCCCCCCCCCCCCCCCCACCCCCCCACCACCCGTTACCTGATCCTCCAATGAAAGCCTTGCATAACAGCCATGCCTCAATGACACGCTGCTCGTTCACATTGGGCTTTGTCAATGTGAAGTTGAAACCCAATAGATATTGTACTCTTTGTACACAGTGGCCGTTTAAATGATTGATGTCAGGTTAGTAATATTCATTATTAATAGATTTTAGAAGAGAGAGGACCCCCCCCCTCCTCCTATATATGCGGGACCCTAGTTTAGCTAATGCCTCCGTATGTGTCACTCACCGCTCGCTTGGAAAACGTCGAATACGCATTTTTTTTCGTCAGTTTGATGTATAGTCCTTGTTATTGTTTTGCCGATGGCCTTCGCTCGGGGATCATTAATTTCATATCTATCAATTTCATGCCGCGGTGGCTGCTCTTATGCAGGACAAGGCTCCCAAGTCTGTACGATATGCAAAAAAAAAAGAAGATATTTCTCGTAAAAACTAACAACAATAACCAAGCAGATGATCAGATCACCAATGAATCACGTATCTCTACGAGCTAAACCAATTATTTTCCATTGCAGTTAGTAATGGGTCGCGTTTATAGCGATAATTTGCATGCAAAGAGCAAAATAAATCAAAAGAATGATCCGAAATGTTCGTTGTGTACAGCCTATTTACATTGCTATGGTCGCCTGGTTACCAGTATCTGCTTAATTAGCATTCTCATCAATTCCATTAGACCCTCGTTAGTCGGCTTAATGTATTGCTGTCAGTCTTAGTGTGATTACGATTTTAATGTTAGGGTAATGAAAGGTTGGGTGCGTTGTTAGCGCACAGGAGGTGTAAATGTGTACGACGTGACATTAGGAGACAATCAAGCTGAATCATTTAATGGAAAAATGGAAAATCGAATGCAGAGACCACAGGAGATCCCTGGTGGATCTGCGTTGGTGACACCTACGCTCATAACAAGTCGGCTCGATGATGAGCCAATCAAATGTTCTGAAATTAACTACTGCTACTGCGAAATAACTATTAACTGTTAATTTCTGTCGGGAAGTTTGACTTGTTATGAGCAGACAAACATATTGTTTGTCATCGTGAGGTGATTTGCGGGAAATCGTAAGGAACAAACAAATGTATTGCAATATCTGTCGCAATACTGCAGTGCTATCGGAGTACAACGCTGCAATGTGCAAGGAACGTTGAGTATTAGCGTGTATACTTTGTTGGAATCTGTGTGTGTGTGTCTGTGTGTGTGTATGTGTGTGTGTCTGTGTGTGTCTGTGTGCGTGTGTGTGTGTGTGTGTATGTGTGTGTGTGTGTGTGTGTGTGTGTGTGTGTGTGTGTGTGTGTGTGATTCCTGTTGAGTGTAAAAGAATCACCAAAACGCCATCAAGACTCAATATATTTGTGATTTAATTGTTGTCAATGTCATTATCTCTGTTTGATGCGTCTTTATCAACATAAAGGATTAAAAGACAGAAAAAGTCGCCTCTTGAATGTATACAATACTGAATGTTTGTGCATATTTTGAAGACCTTAGCTGAGCGAATAACTTATGTACCCTGAGAGCATCATAACTTGGCAATACAATGGTGAACTGTTTTGGACCGATCTGGACAGATCTACTTTCAGATGTGCTTTTACATGAAGCCTAACAGTGAGGCCTTCAAGTAAAACCTAACCCCACACATGAAACCTGATTCAAAGCCAAATTCTAGCTCCGTCCCTGACTTTGTAGAATGACGATAAACCAGCATTAGATACCAATAGAATTCCTGAATTTGCCCATCTAAATTGTCAATGGACCAGTCCTGAGATATTGGTGCCATGGACACCTGGGGGGACACCTGTGTATTCCGGAGCGCTGTGATTGGAATCCGGTGTTCACTCGAGTTAACTGTGTAGTTTAAATATTAAGAAGTATGCCATAGCTAGTTAGCGAGGTGGTTTCCGTTAGCACTATATAATGCCAAGAGCTAACGGTAACCCAACCAGCCCAGCTCTAAACACAGCTTAGCTCTCTGCAGAACTGACCAGTGTTGTATTGCAGACTTCGACCTGCAGTCACTTCGACCCATTGACAATGTCTCAAGTGGGTCTCTTTGTCGGTTATTGAGTGTTTATTTTCACGGTTTATTATATTATTGTCGTCTTGGTCTTCATACAACAACCGTCAACTGCCATTTGAGAGCACCGTTTAACCGGTACGGCATTGAAAGAAGATTGACATTAGGCAGACATTTAGACACATAAGCAAATAAAACCTGTGTATGTATGATGGTGGTGGTGGTGGTGGTGTTGAGCCACAGAGGAGAGATTCTTGGAAGATCTGAAGCATCCTAATTTAACCTCCTGCGATCGGACAATTTAGCGTCGATCAGCACCTCCATAATTCAGTTTTTAAGCAACATTTCATTACAACCCATTGTGAATATACAGTATAATGACATTTCTTTATCTTCATCATACTTATTCTGTAGTAGCCCAAATGAGCCCAAATGTACTGGCATTTTATACAATAAATATCTGCATGTGTTTTCCCCCATTGACCAGACACACATACACACACACAGAGACACACACACACAGATTCCAACAAAGTATACACGCTAATACTCAACGTTCCTTGCACATTGCAGCGTTGTACTCCGATAGCACTGCAGTATTGCGACAGATATTGCAATACATTTGTTTGTTCCTTACGATTTCCCGCAAATCACCTCACGATGACAAACAATATGTAGATAACACAATGGGCTGTAATCTAATTACCAACAAACATTTATAGTTTTCTTTGTACCGTAATTGTAAAGACCATGGGTGCATATTAGCCATATAATAACGAAAGAAACAAGAGGGGTGATGTGGCAATCAAATAAAATGTAAATAGCGCCATCTTACGGTGCATTGTCGAACCAGGGGTCTCGGATTATTTTCTTGGCTTGATGTGTAAATCGGGAGTCAATTATGTATACACACGGTACAGCAAGTGATAGAGTGAATAGGGAAATTACCAGATAGACATGGCATACATGACCAATAAATACTTTTTTATTGATTATTGGCATTGCCAATAGATCTGATTAATTCGACTATGCTGCGTATTTGCGTAATAGTAATTTAATATAAGTATGTCATGAAATCGTATACAATTAGGCAAGCTGTAGTAGGCAGTGAAATGTGTGTGTGGGGGGGGGGGGCACAAAAAATAATAAAACACCATGGTAATGTTGCCTAAATTACGATTCTCCGCAACAAACACAAGAAAGATGAAAAAGGGACGTTCCCATAAAAGAAGGAAAGAAAAACAAAAAAAGCGAATCACCTCACGATGACAAACAATATGTTCGTCTGCTCATAACAAGTCAAACTTCCCGACAGAAATTAACAGTTAATAGTTATTTCGCAGTAGCAGTAGTTAATTTCAGAACATTTGATTGGCTCATCATCGAGCCGACTTGTTATGAGCGTAGGTGTCACCAACGCAGATCCACCAGGGATCTCCTGTGGTCTCTGCATTCGATTTTCCATTTTTCCATTAAATGATTCAGCTTGATTGTCTCCTAATGTCACGTCGTACACATTTACACCTCCTGTGCGCTAACAACGCATCCAACCTTTCATTACCCTAACATTAAAATCGTAATCACACTAAGACTGACAGCAATACATTAAGCCGACTAACGAGGGTCTAATGGAATTGACGAGAATGCTAATTAAGCAGATATGGTAACCAGGTGGTGTGCGAGGGAGGGAGGTGGACGAGTAATCACACTAAGACTGACAGCAATACATTAAGCCGACTAACGAGGGTCTAATGGAATTGACGAGAATGCTAATTAAGCAGATACTGGTAACCAGGCGACCACAGCAATGTAAATAGGCTGTACACAACGAACATTTCGGATCATTCTTTTGATTTATTTTGCTCTTTGCATGCAAATTATCGCTATAAACGCGACCCATTACCAACTGCAATGGAAAATAATTGGTTTAGCTCGTAGAGATACGTGATTCATTGGTGATCTGATCATCTGCTTGGTTATTGTTGTTAGTTTTTACGAGAAATATCTTCTTTTTTTTTTGCATATCGTACAGACTTGGGAGCCTTGTCCTGCATAAGAGCAGCCACCGCGGCATGAAATTGATAGATATGAAATTAATGATCCCCGAGCGAAGGCCATCGGCAAAACAATAACAAGGACTATACATCAAACTGACAAAAAAAAATACGTAACGTTACAAGGAGCGGTGAGTGACACATACTCTGACCTCACAAAAGAAAATTAGTCACGATATTCGATAGGTTTATATATATTTTGCTCAAGCAGACACGCACGCCGCGCAGAAGGCTCGAAAAAATATGCGTATTCGACGTTTTCCAAGCGAGCGGTGAGTGACACATACGGAGGCATTAGCTAAACTAGGGTCCCGCATATATAGGAGGAGGGGGGGGGTCCTCTCTCTTCTAAATCTATTAATAATGAATATTACTAACCTGACATCAATCATTTAAACGGCCACTGTGTACAAAGAGTACAATATCTATTGGGTTTCAACTTCACATTGACAAAGCCCAATGTGAACGAGCAGCGTGTCATTGAGGCATGGCTGTTATGCAAGGCTTTCATTGGAGGATCAGGTAACCGGGTGGATGCAAGGCTTTCATTGGAGGATCAGGTAACCGGGTGGTGGGGGGGGGGGCGGAGGGGGAGGTGGGGTTTGTGGTGATGACTTGCACCGTCAAGAAACTCCTGTAAAAGCAAACGGCCAAACGCGTACTGTAATTTTACAGTCCAGACTGTTATTTTACAGTCGAGACTCGAGGTCAATGGGGGAAAACACATGCAGATATTTATTGTATAAAATGCCAGTACATTTGGGCTCATTTGGGCTACTACAGAATAAGTATGATGAAGATAAAGAAATGTCATTATACTGTATATTCACAATGGGTTGTAATGAAATGTTGCTTAAAAACTGAATTATGGAGGTGCTGATCGACGCTAAATTGTCCGATCGCAGGAGGTTAAATTAGGATGCTTCATCTATAAGACTCAACTGAATATGAGGTCGGCTGAGGAATCCATCAGACACGCGGCTAAATGAAATGTCATTATACTGTATATTCACAATGGGTTGTAATGAAATGTTGCTTAAAAACTGAATTATGGAGGTGCTGATCGACGCTAAATTGTCCGATCGCAGGAGGTTAAATTAGGATGCTTCAGATCTTCCAAGAATCTCTCCTCTGTGGCTCAACACCACCACCACCACCACCACCATCATACATACACAGGTTTTATTTGCTTATGTGTCTAAATGTCTGCCTAATGTCAATCTTCTTTCAATGCCGTACAGGTTAAACGGTGCTCTCAAATGGCAGTTGACGGTTGTTGTATGAAGACCAAGACGACAATAATATAATAAACCGTGAAAATAAACACTCAATAACCGACAAAGAGACCCACTTGAGACATTGTCAATGGGTCGAAGTGACTGCAGGTCGAAGCAATACAACACTGGTCTCAGTCATGCAGAGAGCTAACTTTGAAGCATATCTACGTCTTGGGTTCGTAGCGACAACTTTGTAGAGTCTAAGTTGTGTTGGTAGAGCGGGGCTGGAGGGTTTTGGGTTACCATCCGTTAGCTCCTTTGGGCATTTATATAATAACTTTGTGCTTAAGAACTTGGGTGACTGGAACAACCACCGGTGAACCTCTCTGCGTAGATCGCTAAGCTATGGCAGCTTAGTAACTCTTCTTAATATTTAAAACTACATGCAGGGTTAAACTTTGAAGATGGAGAAACACTATGGCGATACTTCTTAATATTTAAACTACACAGTTAATGCTAGTGAACACCGGATTCCAATCACAGCGCTCCGGAATACACAGGTGTCCCCCCAGGTGTCCATGGCACCAATATCTCAGGACTGGTCCATTGACAATTTAGATGGGCAAATTCAGGAATTCTATTGGTATCTAATGCTGGTTTATCGTCATTCTACAAAGTCAGGGACGGAGCTAGAATTTGGCTTTGAATCAGGTTTCATGTGTGGGGTTAGGTTTTACTTGAAGGCCTCACTGTTAGGCTTCATGTAAAAGCACATCTGAAAGTAGATCTGTCCAGATCGGTCCAAAACAGTTCACCATTGTATTGCCAAGTTATGATGCTCTCAGGGTACATAAGTTATTCGCTCAGCTAAGGTCTTCAAAATATGCACAAACATTAAATATTGTATACATTCAAGAGGCGACTTTTTCTGTCTTTTAATCCTTTATGTTGATAAAGACGCATCAAACAGAGATAATGACATTGACAACAATTAAATCACAAATATATTGAGTCTTGATGGCGTTTTGGTGATTCTTTTACACTCAACAGGCTAATTATGTCTAAAATGTATGAACAGATAAGGTCACATTGAGGTCAGAAGCGATACTGTGCCTATTAAAAGAGCATGGGGCACTACAGAGCTCTCGGCAGATCATCACAGCAGGGCATGCTAGATATAATTTAGTTACTCTATGTAGTCCTCTACATTTGAAGGACCAAATTTGGTTTGACTTATCGAACAGATCAGATGGTCGTCATCTTTCTTCGAGTTGGGGGGTGGTTGTCTGTGTGCGGCGCTCGACTTCTGCCCCGTCTGGCTGTACTGATAGGCTGCGGAACGCGTTGCCCCTCGCCTTGGGCTCCCGGCGCTTCGCCAGAAGGGACGCCTACGCCAGCGGGCCAAGAGTACATGTGCGGATGGAAGTAGGCCCAGCGCTTCAAGGCTGCCTTCATTAAATAGGACAACACCCACCACACACCAGCTTTTCACCAAACATAAACATATTAGGAATATTGGTTCTATTCCAATGCACACACTCATCATCAATGATGACTCCCAGGTCTTTTTCTTCTCTAGCCTCTGATAGTGGAACACCATTCATTGTGTAGACAGCTTTTGGATTTGAGTTTCCCAGATGGAGCACTTTACATTTGCTTTCATTGAATCCCAGTTGCCACACTTGGGACCAATGTACCAGCTGGTCGAGGTCTTGCTGTAAGCTCTGGTTGTCGTCTGGACACAGTAATCCTCGGAACAGCTTTGTGTCATCTGCGAATATCTTTGCTGTACTAGAGATCATATCTGGCAAATCATTTATAAAGATAACAAATAAAACTGGGCCGAGTACATAGACCTGTCTTTGAGGTGTACAAAAGATATACTCAAACGCCATCATAAGATACATATATAGACCTTTTAAATTGGATTAGAGCATATAGCTGGTACTGAATAGATATGCACTACATTGATCACATTCTATCGGCTGTGCTTCCGGATAGACTAGACTTATAGAGAGTACAAGGAGAGGAATTAAAAGACAGAAAACAAGTCGGCCCTTCCGTGCAATGTAAACACATTATCTATAGACTAATTTGTGGTATTATTGAATGCACTCGCGCACGAGAATAGATATATAGATAGTAGGAGAAGAGGTAAATATAGACTAATCGAGTGAACCTGTTTTTGAGACCGAATCTGGAATGAAAAGTCAGTCCTTACCATAAGACCGATCTGGACAGATCTACTTTCAGATGTGCTTTTACATGAAGCCTAACAGTGAGGCCTTCAAGTAAAACCTAACCCCACACATGAAACCTGATTCAAAGCCAAATTCTAGCTCCGTCCCTGACTTTGTAGAATGACGATAAACCAGCATTAGATACCAATAGAATTCCTGAATTTGTCCACCTAAATTGTCAATGGACCAGTCCTGAGATATTGGTGCCATGGACACCTGGGGGGACACCTGTGTATTCCGGAGCGCTGTGATTGGAATCCGGTGTTCACTAGCATTAACTGTGTAGTTTAAATATTAAGAAGTATGCCATAGATAGTTAGCGAGGTGGTTTCCGTTAGCACTATATAATGCCAAGAGCTAACGGTAACCCAACCAGCCGGCTCTTCCTCCGCCTGTACGCGGCCGTCTGCGTGGCGTCCCTCGAGCGAAGGCTCCGGAGCGCCGGGGATGTCACGGCCGATTTCCATCAACAGCGATGACAGGCAGATGTCTGAGCTCGGCTCGGACCGACAGTACACCAGCCCAACCCTACAGTATAAAGCCTCACATAGGATCCTTTAACTCCCCAGCAACAACAACAACAACAACAACATGTTCAACAGCTGTCCCCTTGAAACAGTCCCTCTCTGCAGACTGAGACATTGTGACGACTATCAAACAATGTCTCAAGTGGGTCTCTTTGTCGGTTATTGAGTGTTTATTTTCACGCTTTATTATATTATTGTCGTCTTGGTCTTCATACAACAACCATCAACTGCCATTTGAGAGCACCGTTTAACCTGTACGGCATTGAAAGAAGATTGACATTAGGCAGACATTTAGACACATAAGCAAATAAAACCTGTGTATGTATGATGGTGGTGGTGGTGGTGGTGGTGTTGAGCCACAGAGGAGAGATTCTTGGAAGATCTGAAGCATCCTAATTTAACCTCCTGCGATCGGACAATTTAGCGTCGATCAGCACCTCCATAATTCAGTTTTTAAGCAACATTTCATTACAACCCACTGTGAATATACAGTATAATGACATTTCTTTATCTTCATTATACTTATTCTGTAGTAGCCCAAATGAGCCCAAATGTACTGGCATTTTATACAATAAATATCTGCATGTGTTTTCCCCCATTGACCATTAAAACAGTCTCGACTGTAAAATTAACAGTACGCGTTTGGCCGTTTGCTTTTACAGGAGTTTCTTGACGGTGCAAGTCATCACCACAAACCCCGCCTCCCCCTCCGCCCCCCCCCCACCACCCGGTTACCTGATCCTCCAATGAAAGCCTTGCATAAGCTCATGGCTGCATGCCACGGCGTGCTGTTCACTGTGGGGCTTTGTCTAAGGTGCAGTTGAAACACCAATGTATTGTCTCTTTGTACACGTGCCGTTTCAATTGTTGATGCCCGGTTAGTCCTTTCATTCATTTAATGAACATTTTTTTAGAAGGGCAGGCCTCCTCTCACCCTTACTGGTGTGGGGAGTGGGCGGCCCTATCAGTATGACTATGTCCGTATTGTGTGACTCACCGCCGCGGATGTTGAACGTCGATACGCACTATTTTTTTGCGAGTTTGACTGTAATGATCCTGTTATTGTTTTGCGAACGGCTCCTCGCTCGGGACAATTCTTTCGATATCTCTCCAGTTTCCGAATGCGGCGGTGGCTGCTTTCTTGTATGAGGGACATAGGCCCGGTCTGTCACGATCATACTGCAAAGTATTTTTTATTTTATTTATTTCTATATTTTTTTTTTTATTTTTTTTATTTTTTTTTTTTTTTTTTATTTCTCGTAAAAACTAACAACAATAACCAAGCAGATGATCAGATCACCAATGAATCACGTATCTCTACGAGCTAAACCAATTATTTTCCATTGCAGTTAGTAATGGGTCGCGTTTATAGCGATAATTTGCATGCAAAGAGCAAAATAAATCAAAAGAATGATCCGAAATGTTCGTTGTGTACAGCCTATTTACATTGCTGTGGTCGCCTGGTTACCAGTATCTGCTTAATTAGCATTCTCGTCAATTCCATTAGACCCTCGTTAGTCGGCTTAATGTATTGCTGTCAGTCTTAGTGTGATTACGATTTTAATGTTAGGGTAATGAAAGGTTGGATGCGTTGTTAGCGCACAGGAGGTGTAAATGTGTACGACGTGACATTAGGAGACAATCAAGCTGAATCATTTAATGGAAAAATGGAAAATGGAATGCAGAGACCACAGGAGATCCCTGGTGGATCTGCGTTGGTGACACCTACGCTCATAACAAGTCGGCTCGATGATGAGCCAATCAAATGTTCTGAAATTAACTACTGCTACTGCGAAATAACTATTAACTGTTAATTTCTGTCGGGAAGTTTGACTTGTTATGAGCAGACAAACATATTGTTTGTCATCGTGAGGTGATTTGCGGGAAATCGTAAGGAACAAACAAATGTATTGCAATATCTGTCGCAATACTGCAGTGCTATCGGAGTACAACGCTGCAATGTGCAAGGAACGTTGAGTATTAGCGTGTATACTTTGTTGTGTGTGGGTGTGTGTGTGTGTGTGTGTGTGTTTGTGTGTGTGTGTGTGGGGTGTGTGTGTGTGTGTGTGTGTGTGTGTGTGTGTTGTGTGTGTGTTGTGTGTGTGTGTGTGTGTGTGTGTGTGTGTGTGTGTGTGTGTGTGTGGTGTGTGTGTGTGTGTTGTGTGTGTGTGTGTGTGTGTGTGTGTGTTGTGTGTGTGCGTGTGTGTGCTGTGTGTGTGTGTGTAATATGTCTGTGTGTATGCAAGTGTGTGTGTGTGTCGTGTGTGCGTGCATGCATGGGGAAGCCTTTCTGGTATCAACAGTGAAGTGCTCCTCTCTGCTGCTAGCTTTGCTGTGGTTACCGACAGGAGGAAGAAGTCAGAAGACGTTAGAAGAGAAGAGAAAGTAACTCAGAAGAAAGAAAGGGAGTAGAAGACACGTGTTGCTCCAGGAGAGAAACATTACTAGTATACATCGTACTACTTAGTTGTATATACTTCTAGATACCTCAACATGTAAGGTGTACAAGTATGTCTAGATGGCTGAGAGATGGGGGCTGGTGCTGGCTATGGATAACAGCGTCTCGAAAGAAGCGCTTCCCACGGGGGTCTGTAATATTTCCAATGTCTGGCTTTTATGTATACCTTCTTCATCTCTTTGGGTCAACCTAGCTCGTGGTGTTCTCGCCCACCACCCTTCTGTCCCCATCACGAACGAGGCTGAGGAAATTCCGCTAGGAAAGATACTAGGATCCCACTGCTAGCTGGTGCACAGCCTTGACGATCTCAGAATAGTGAGCAGTTATTTAATCATATTAATTACGAAAATGGGCACTTCAGAATCTCTCTCTCACCGCAGGTGGCAACTAGGTCAGGCACGTGGGAAAAGCTTGATTAAAAGGGAGGTGTATTATATATTATGAATGGATTAGTTTCATCATCGACTCGCTTGAATATTCATTGGGCTATCTGGCTGAAGCAAGGTTTGGTTATCGCACATATGCGCCGGGTATCTGTATCGGTATCTGTTAGCTGCTAGCCGTGTCTGAATGTGTAATTTCACCTCTGAGCTAACCCGAGGTACGACCAGGTAATCAGTGTCTGCATAAATAGAAAATTAAGTCTATTTATAAATAATAGAGTATCTTATCACTGTCGGAAAGAAAGTGATGCACCGCGGATCGCCTCTGGATGCCCGCGAAACGCAGGAAACGTGATCGCCGCGCCGCTGTCATTTTCAAAGTAAACGGGAGATAGTAGCAGTCGTCCGATATGTAAAATACGAAGGCGAGGTTAAGTCATTAGCATAACGCCGCGTCTGAAGACATCAGGCCGAGAGATGGGTGCTTTGAAGTGGGAGGAGTCTTTCATGTTGAGGTGATTTCTTCTGCGCCACGGAGGGTGACGCCGTAGGTAGACGTACGACGCTAGCGAGCGAAGCGTGGCTGAAACTCAATAGCAAGCGACTGGACTACTAGGCCCATGAACGCCGGCGACCAGAGAGCATGCGACTGCACTTAGTACATATATAACTATAGACTGCTCAAAAACATCTGCTACCACTATAAAACTACTCAGGCCCGACTCCGAACGCCGGCAGAACGAAACACGACAGACAAGAAAGACGTAGACGTGCGGGCGATCGTACGTAACGCACACAGAAGGCCATTTTCCCCGAAGCGCCCAGAGGTGCGGATCAATCGACTGTTGAGGTGAAGGTTGATCGAGAAACGCCCCTGCCTGGGGTGCGGTCTTCTCAGCTGTTTTTTCCCTGCGGTTGGAGGGAAGTTGGTTGGATGATGAAACTGTCGTGGAAATGCGTGAATCTCTGATCTGATCTATCGGAATGCTTTATGGACTATTGAGGCCCGTGGATGCTGTGGTGGACCAAGGTCTGGGAAAGGTGGGAAACCTCGCGAGGAGCTGGCTTTTGCTGTGTGAGGGTTTCCCGAGGGTCTGTGGCGGTGGATCGTCGTCAGCTGGCTTAGGATCGAGGTGCATCGAGATGTCTGGATGTTTCTATCGGTCAGTCAGTCAGTTGTATTTGATCCAATCACCGACAAAACAAGACAAAAGAGTGATCTTTGTCGGTCCTGTTCGCCCGGCGTGGTCTGCATGTACAGCCCATTGACTTCTTAGGCTTATATTGTTTTTCCTCAATCGGAGCTCTCACACACACATCACACCAGATGGCGTTCGAGACGTCGGGATGCTGGCGTGAGAGCCCCGCTAAACGATCTACATCCCGGAGAATTTGTAAATACTGTCTGTCTGCCGACGACGACGATGATGATGATGATGATGATGATGACGATGATGATGATGATGATCCGTCTCTTCTCTTCCCGGGAGAAACCGAGGAGAGAGATCAGAGAGGAAGAGAGAGAACAGAGGGGGGGAGAGGAGAGAGGAGAGGAAAAGAGAGAGAACAACCTATCTCTCTCTCTCTCTCTCCTCCTCTTCCCTCTCTCTCTCTCTTCTCTCCTCTCTCCCTCTCTCTCTCTCTCTCTCCCTCTCTCTCTCTCTCCCTCTCTCTCTCTCTCGTCTCTCTTCTATCTCTCCTTCTCTCTCTCTCTCTCGCTCTCTCTCTCTCTCCCTCTTCTCTCCCTCTCTCTCTCTGTCTCTCTCTCTCCTCTCTCTCTCTCTCTCTCTCTCTCCGTCTCTCTCTGTCTCTCTCTCTCTCTCTCTCTCTCTCTCTCTCTCTCTCTCTCTCTCTCTCTCTCTCTCTCTCTCTCTCTCTCTCTCTCTCTCTCTCTCTCTCTCCCTCTCTCTCTTTATATATATCAATATGACAATATAGTTATAATATCAGCCTCTCCCCGCCGAGCCCGGTCGCTCGCTCGTTGTGAGTGATGACGCACTGCGATCCCGTGGCTGTTCTGTTCGCATGCGGACCGCCACTCGTGTTCTGGAAATGGATCGACTGAGAGGCTGAGAGGATATCTGTCTGGGTTGATGTTGACCGGCCCCATCTAATAATGGCTCTGCTTGAGTGAACGGCGAGGGGGCCAGGCCTTGGCTTCCACATACAATATATATAAATATAGATATATATATTTATATATCTATACATATATCTATATATATATTGATATAAATGCAGCATCATGTGTCAAATAATCGCATGCCCTTGACCATTCGTCCGCAGTCGTCTAGTATGCTAGGACTGTCCCCGGAATATCCAATTGCTGCACCTCTCTCACTGTGGTGTGGTGTGGTGGTGAGAGAGAGAGAGAGAGAGAGAGAGAGAGAGAGAGAGAGAGAGAGAGAGAGAGAGAGAGAGAGAGAGAGAGAGAGAGAGTAGAGAGAAAAAGAGGAGAGAGAGGAGAGAGAGGAGAGAGAGGAGAGAAGAGAGAGAGGAGAGAGAGAGAGAGAGGAGAGGGAGAGAGAGAGAGAGAGAGAGAGAGAGAGAGAGAGAGAGAGAGCGAGAGAGAGAGAGAGAGAGGGGAGAGAAGAGATAGAGAGACAGAGAGAGAGAGAGAGAGAGAGAGAGAGAGAGAGAGAGAGAGAGAGAGAGAGAGAGAGAGAGAGAGAGAGAGAGAGCGTGTTTCACTGGAATCTCACACAAATACATCAATGAGAATAATGTTTGTCTTTGGCGTTGGCAGGCAGTCTCTCTCTCTCTCCCTCTCTCTCTCTCTCTCTCTCTCTCTCTCGGTTTCCCGGGAAGAGAAGAGACGGATCATCATCATCATCATCGTCATCATCATCATCATCATCATCATCGTCGTCGTCGGCAGACAGACAGTATTTACAAATTCGCCGGGATGTAGATCGTTTAGCGGGGCTCTCACGCCAGCATCCCGACGTCTCGAACGCCATCTGGTGTGATGTGTGTGTGAGAGCTCCGATTGAGGAAAAACAATATAAGCCTAAGAAGTCAATGGGCTGTACATGCAGACCACGCCGGGCGAACAGGACCGACAAAGATCACTCTTTTGTCTTGTTTTGTCGGTGATTGGATCAAATACAACTGACTGACTGACCGATAGAAACATCCAGACATCTCGATGCACCTCGATCCTAAGCCAGCTGACGACGATCCACCGCCACAGACCCTCGGGAAACCCTCACACAGCAAAAGCTCACGAGTGATTATAGTCCTTGTTATTGTTTTGCCGATGGCCTTCGCTCGGGGATCATTAATTTCATATCTATCAATTTCATGCCGCGGTGGGTGCTCTTATGCAGGACAAGGCTCCCGAGTCTGTACGATGTGCAAAAAAAAAGAAGATATTTCTCGTAAAAACTAACAACAATAACCAAGCAGATGATCAGATCACCAATGAATCACGTATCTCTACGAGCTAAACCAATTATTTTCCATTGCAGTTAGTAATGGGTCGCGTTTATAGCGATAATTTGCATGCAAAGAGCAAAATAAATCAAAAGAATGATCCGAAATGTTCGTTGTGTACAGCCTATTTACATTGCTATGGTCGCCTGGTTACCAGTATCTGCTTAATTAGCATTCTCATCAATTCCATTAGACCCTCGTTAGTCGGCTTAATGTATTGCTGTCAGTCTTAGTGTGATTACGATTTTAATGTTAGGGTAATGAAAGGTTGGGTGCGTTGTTAGCGCACAGGAGGTGTAAATGTGTACGACGTGACATTAGGAGACAATCAAGCTGAATCATTTAATGGAAAAATGGAAAATGGAATGCAGAGACCACAGGAGATCCCTGGTGGATCTGCGTTGGTGACACCTACGCTCATAACAAGTCGGCTCGATGATGAGCCAATCAAATGTTCTGAAATTAACTACTGCTACTGCGAAATAACTATTAACTGTTAATTTCTGTCGGGAAGTTTGACTTGTTATGAGCAGACGAACATATTGTTTGTCATCGTGAGGTGATTTGCGGGAAATCGTAAGGAACAAACAAATGTATTGCAATATCTGTCGCAATACTGCAGTGCTATCGGAGTACAACGCTGCAATGTGCAAGGAACGTTGAGTATTAGCGTGTATACTTTGTTGGAATCTGTGTGTGTGTGTCTGTGTGTGTGTGTCTGTGTGTGTGTGTGTGTGTGTGTGTGTGTGTGTGTCTGTGTGTGTGTCTGTGTGTCTCTCTGTGTGTGTGTGTGTGTGTCTGTGTGTGTGTGTGCGTGTGTGTGTGTGTTGTACTAATGGGGATCAGTCAGAGGCCACTCATCGACTATGCAGATGTTGTTCAGGAACGAGAGACATAACTATGGGGAGCCTTTCTGTTCCAGTGAATTGCTCTCTGTCTGCTTGCTAGCATGCTGCGTCTACCACAGAAGAAGAAGAAGAAGAAGAAGAAGAAGAAGTAGAAGAAGTAGAAGAATTGCATGTCTGTGTTATCTACCAAGATGAATTGTCTATGGGGCCGGTGTGATAACTCAAAGGCCTCCAGGTTTTTCTGTCTGTTTTTTTCTTCTCTTCCTTTGCACAACACGTTTCTCTCTCTCTCACCGCAGGTGGCAACTAGGTCAGGCACGTGGGAAAAGCTTGATTAAAAGGGAGGTGTATTATATATTATGAATGGATTAGTTTCATCATCGACTCGCTTGAATATTCATTGGGCTATCTGGCTGAAGCAAGGTTTGGTTATCGCACATATGCGCCGGGTATCTGTATCGGTATCTGTTAGCTGCTAGCCGTGTCTGAATGTGTAATTTCACCTCTGAGCTAACCCGAGGTACGACCAGGTAATCAGTGTCTGCATAAATAGAAAATTAAGTCTATTTATAAATAATAGAGTATCTTATCACTGTCGGAAAGAAAGTGATGCACCGCGGATCGCCTCTGGATGCCCGCGAAACGCAGGAAACGTGATCGCCGCGCCGCTGTCATTTTCAAAGTAAACGGGAGATAGTAGCAGTCGTCCGATATGTAAAATACGAAGGCGAGGTTAAGTCATTAGCATAACGCCGCGTCTGAAGACATCAGGCCGAGAGATGGGTGCTTTGAAGTGGGAGGAGTCTTTCATGTTGAGGTGATTTCTTCTGCGCCACGGAGGGTGACGCCGTAGGTAGACGTACGACGCTAGCGAGCGAAGCGTGGCTGAAACTCAATGGCAAGCGACTGGACTACTAGGCCCATGAACGCCGGCGACCAGAGAGCGTGCGGGACTCGTAGACGAAGGCCATTTTCCCCCGAAGCGCCCAGAGGTGCGGATCAATCGACTGTTGAGGTGAAGGTTGACGCCCCTGCCTGGGGTGCGGTCTTCTCAGCTGTTTTTTCCCTGCGGTTGGAGGGAAGTTGGTTGGATGATGAAACTGTCGTGGAAATGCGTGAATCTCTGATCTGATCTATCGGAATGCTTTATGGACTATTGAGGCCCGTGGATGCTGTGGTGGACCAAGGTCTGGGAAAGGTGGGAAACCTCGCGAGGAGCTGGCTTTTGCTGTGTGAGGGTTTCCCGAGGGTCTGTGGCGGTGGATCGTCGTCAGCTGGCTTAGGATCGAGGTGCATCGAGATGTCTGGATGTTTCTATCGGTCAGTCAGTCAGTTGTATTTGATCCAATCACCGACAAAACAAGACAAAAGAGTGATCTTTGTCGGTCCTGTTCGCCCGGCGTGGTCTGCATGTACAGCCCATTGACTTCTTAGGCTTATATTGTTTTTCCTCAATCGGAGCTCACACACACACACATCACACCAGATGGCATTCGAGACGTCGGGATGCTGGCGTGAGAGCCCCGCTAAACGATCTACATCCCGGAGAATTTGTAAATACTGTCTGTCTGCCGACGACGATGATGATGATGATGATGATGATGATGACGATGATGATGATGATGATCCGTCTCTTCTCTTCCCGGGAAACCGAGAGAGAGAGAGAGAGAGAGAGCAAAATAAATCAAAAGAATGATCCGAAATGTTCGTTGTGTACAGCCTATTTACATTGCTGTGGTCGCCTGGTTACCAGTATCTGCTTAATTAGCATTCTCGTCAATTCCATTAGACCCTCGTTAGTCGGCTTAATGTATTGCTGTCAGTCTTAGTGTGATTACGATTTTAATGTTAGGGTAATGAAAGGTTGGGTGCGTTGTTAGCGCACAGGAGGTGTAAATGTGTACGACGTGACATTAGGAGACAATCAAGCTGAATCATTTAATGGAAAAATGGAAAATGGAATGCAGAGACCACAGGAGATCCCTGGTGGATCTGCGTTGGTGACACCTACGCTCATAACAAGTCGGCTCGATGATGAGCCAATCAAATGTTCTGAAATTAACTACTGCTACTGCGAAATAACTATTAACTGTTAATTTCTGTCGGGAAGTTTGACTTGTTATGAGCAGACGAACATATTGTTTGTCATCGTGAGGTGATTTGCGGGAAATCGTAAGGAACAAACAAATGTATTGCAATATCTGTCGCAATACTGCAGTGCTATCGGAGTACAACGCTGCAATGTGCAAGGAACGTTGAGTATTAGCGTGTATACTTTGTTGGAATCTGTGTGTGTGTGTCTGTGTGTTGTGTGTGTGTGTGTGTGTGTGTGTGTGTGTGTGTGTGTGTGTGTGTGTGTGTGTGTGTGTGTGTGTGTGTGTGTGTGTGTGTGTGTGTGTGTGTGTGTGTCTGTGTGTGTGTGTGTGTGTGTCTGTGTGTGTGTGTGTGTGTGTGTGTGTGTGTGTGTGTGTGTGTTGTGTGTGTTGTGTGTGTGTGTGTGTGTATGTGTGTGTGTGTCGTGTGTGTGTGTGTGTCTGTGGATCAGTCAGAGGCCACTCATCGACTATGCAGATGTTGTTCAGGAACGAGAGACATAACTATGGGGAGCCTTTCTGTTCCAGGGAATTGCTCTCTGTCTGCGTGCTAGCATGCTGCGTCTACCACAGAAGAAGAAGAAGAAGAAGAAGAAGAAGAAGAAGTAGAAGAATTGCATGTCTGTGTTATCTACCAATATGAATTGTCTATGGGGCCTGTGTGATAACTCAAAGGCCTCCAGGTTTTTCTGTCTGTTTTTTTCTTCTCTTCCTTTGCACAACACGTTTCTCTCTCTCTCACCGCAGGTGGCAACTAGGTCAGGCACGTGGGAAAAGCTTGATTAAAAGGGAGGTGTATTATATATTATGAATGGATTAGTTTCATCATCGACTCGCTTGAATATTCATTGGGCTATCTGGCTGAAGCAAGGTTTGGTTATCGCACATATGCGCCGGGTATCTGTATCGGTATCTGTTAGCTGCTAGCCGTGTCTGAATGTGTAATTTCACCTCTGAGCTAACCCGAGGTACGACCAGGTAATCAGTGTCTGCATAAATAGAAAATTAAGTCTATTTATAAATAATAGAGTATCTTATCACTGTCGGAAAGAAAGTGATGCACCGCGGATCGCCTCTGGATGCCCGCGAAACGCAGGAAACGTGATCGCCGCGCCGCTGTCATTTTCAAAGTAAACGGGAGATAGTAGCAGTCGTCCGATATGTAAAATACGAAGGCGAAGTTAAGTCATTAGCATAACGCCGCGTCTGAAGACATCAGGCCGAGAGATGGGTGCTTTGAAGTGGGAGGAGTCTTTCATGTTGAGGTGATTTCTTCTGCGCCACGGAGGGTGACGCCGTAGGTAGACGTACGACGCTAGCGAGCGAAGCGTGGCTGAAACTCAATAGCAAGCGACTGGACTACTAGGCCCATGAACGCCGGCGACCAGAGAGCATGCGGGACTCGTAGACGAAGGCCATTTTCCCCGAAGCGCCCAGAGGTGCGGATCAATCGACTGTTGAGGTGAAGGTTGATCGAGAAACGCCCCTGCCTGGGGTGCGGTCTTCTCAGCTGTTTTTTCCCTGCGGTTGGAGGGAAGTTGGTTGGATGATGAAACTGTCGTGGAAATGCGTGAATCTCTGATCTGATCTATCGGAATGCTTTATGGACTATTGAGGCCCGTGGATGCTGTGGTGGACCAAGGTCTGGGAAAGGTGGGAAACCTCGCGAGGAGCTGGCTTTTGCTGTGTGAGGGTTTCCCGAGGGTCTGTGGCGGTGGATCGTCGTCAGCTGGCTTAGGATCGAGGTGCATCGAGATGTCTGGATGTTTCTATCGGTCAGTCAGTCAGTTGTATTTGATCCAATCACCGACAAAACAAGACAAAAGAGTGATCTTTGTCGGTCCTGTTCGCCCGGCGTGGTCTGCATGTACAGCCCATTGACTTCTTAGGCTTATATTGTTTTTCCTCAATCGGAGCTCTCACACACACATCACACCAGATGGCGTTCGAGACGTCGGGATGCTGGCGTGAGAGCCCCGCTAAACGATCTACATCCCGGCGAATTTGTAAATACTGTCTGTCTGCCGACGACGACGATGATGATGATGATGATGATGATGACGATGATGATGATGATGATCCGTCTCTTCTCTTCCCGGGAAACCGAGAGAGAGAGAGAGAGAGAGAGAGGGAGAGAGAGAGAGACTGCCTGCCAACGCCAAAGACAAACATTATTCTCATTGATGTATTTGTGTGAGATTCCAGTGAAACACGCTCTCTCTCTCTCTCTCTCTCTCTCTCTCTCTCTCTCTCTCTCTCTCTCTCTCTCTCTCTCTCTCTCTCTCTCTCTCTCTGTCTCTCTATCTCTATCTCTCCCCCCTCTCTCTCTCTCTCTCTCTCTCTCTCTCTCTCTCTCTCTCTCTCTCTCTCTCTCTCTCTCTCTCTCTCTCTCTCTCTCTCTCTCTCTCTCTCTCTCTCTCTCTCTCTCTCTCTCTCTCTCTCTCTCTCTCTCTCTCTCTCTCTCTCTCTCTCTCTCTCTCTCTCTCTCTCTCTCTCTCTGTGTCTCTCTATCTCTATCTCTCTCTCCTCTCTCTCTCTCTCTCTCTCTCTCTCTCTCTCACCACCACACCACACCACAGTGAGAGAGGTGCAGCAATTGGATATTCCGGGGACAGTCCTAGCATACTAGACGACTGCGGACGAATGGTCAAGGGCATGCGATTATTTGACACATGATGCTGCATTTATATCAATATATATATCTAGATATAAATATAGATATATAAATATATACTGTATATCTATATATATATATATATTGTATGTGGAAGCCAAGGCCTGGCCCCCTCGCCGTTCACTCAAGCAGAGCCATTATTAGATGGGGCCGGTCAACATCAACCCAGACAGATATCCTCTCAGCCTCTCAGTCGATCCATTTCCAGAACACGAGTGGCGGTCCGCATGCGAACAGAACAGCCACGGGATCGCAGTGCGTCATCACTCACAACGAGCGAGCGACCGGGCTCGGCGGGGAGGGAGGGAGACAGGGAGGGAGGGAGAGAAGGAGACAGGGAGGGAGGGAGGGAGGGAGGGAGGGAGTGAGGGAGGGAGGGAGGAGGGGGGGAGGGAGAAGGGAGGGAAGGAGGAGGGAGGGAGGAGGAGGGGAGAGGGAGGAGGGAGGAGAGGGAAGAGAGGGGGAGGGGGAGGAGGGAGGGAGAGGGAGGGGGGAGGAGAGGAGGGAGGGGGGGGATAGAGGGAGGGAGGGAGGTGAAGGAGGCGGACAATTTGCGGGTGAGACAAGGAGCCATGCCAGGGCAGTTGGAAGGAAAAACAAGTCAAGTCAAGCTGGCAGAAATCCCTCGGTCTCCACAGTCTCCATTTTAAGTTGAAGGTCAGAAAGGTCATTCTTTTCTCGCTTAGGACGGTTCCTCACGAAGTGAAATGACCCGACGGCCTAAGCGGCAGCCATGATAAGAGCTGGTTTAATTCTCCTAAATGCTCAGGAAAGGTGCTTCAATGCCTCCTTTCCTATCTCCTTTGGCACAGGGTACTCTAGATTACCAAAGGAAAAGGAGATAATCACAATCTCACAATTCCTAGCGGCAAGCAACAGCGCTGCACCGAAGAATAATAATAAAAAAAGCAGAAGAATAATAATTCCAACAATAATACCGATCGGGATTCATGTCAATGATATGAGTGTCAAGGAGGATTGTGAGAGTGTGAGAAAACTATTCTCAATGTGACCAGCATCTTCTTTCACATTTGTGACTGGTAGCCTATATTCCTGTTATATTTCAATCCCCAATCTTGGTGACGAAGTCATGTTTTTCACCACGTTGTCTACGTTTATATATATATAGCCTAGCCTAGCCTGCATGAAACATCACGATAAGTCCCCCCGGGCGAAGTAGGCTATCTAAGGTGCGCTGTGAGTAGTCCATCTTCGGAACATTGGAGTACGAATTCTCCTTCACATCTTTCCTTTGACCTCCATCGAGCTTTAAGGAACAGTTGTTAGGAAAAGACATCGGATGTAAATTGTTGTAACTTTGATATGTTGGCCTGTTTGTGACAGTCAGGAGACTGTTGCGTCGCTACTGTTGCTAATCCTGACCTCAACACAGTGTGACAGTTCCGAGTTTCCGGGGCCTTTTTCGTCCACGAATGTGCCCGACTTATTCTCTATGCGCTTGTTTGTTTGTCTGTTTGTTTGTTTTTCTCTTCTCTTTAGCGCCCTCTCCTCTGTTTGGTTACATAAACCACAAAAAAACGATGTATATCCATTCGGGGGGGGGGGGTTGCTTTTTCTCAAGCAGATGCACGTTTTATTTCCCTTATTTTCCTTTTTCGTTGTAGTTTTTTCCCTTCAAAATGCTCCAGGCGACAGAGGCTGGAACATCAGACAACATAATGAGGCGAGCAGAGGAGGCAGAGGCATGATGGGAAATATAAACGCAAAGGGGGGAAGAAAGAAACAGAAGAAAGAAAGGAAGAAAGAGAGGAAGAAAGATAGACGAGATGCGAGGCGACCGGAGAGATTGATAGCCCCGGCGACAGAATGCGACGTTTCCTCTCCGCGAAGGGGAACGCGGCGGGACAGATCCC
This sequence comes from Coryphaenoides rupestris, assembly GCA_002895965.2. Lineage (NCBI taxonomy): Eukaryota > Metazoa > Chordata > Actinopteri > Gadiformes > Macrouridae > Coryphaenoides > Coryphaenoides rupestris. The sequence continues at coordinate 34,999 of PIJE02001465.1, forward strand.
GACTGCATCGCTTGTGCCCGCGTGCAGATTTGCGGGTAACCTTGCCGCCCATCCCCGCCCCCCCCCCCCCCCCCCCGGCCCTCCTGGCCCGCCCCCAGGCCCCTCCAGTTCCCAGATGGGGGGTGGCCGGGCCGGGGGGGCGGAGCTCTATGTTACACTGTGTACATCGCTTCATTCCCACCATCTCTCTCTCCCCTGTCTCTCTCTCTCCATATCTCTCTCTCCTGTGTCTCCCTCTCTCTCTCTCTCTCTCCCCCCTGTCTCTCTCCCTCCATATCTCTCTCCCCTGTCTCTCTCTCTCTCTCTCTCTCTCTCTCTCTCTCTCTCTCTCTCTCCCCCCTGTCTCTCTCCCCTCTCTCTCTCTCTCTCTCTCTCTCTCTCTCTCTCTCTCTCTCTCTCTCTCTCTCTCTCTCTCTCTCTCACATTCTCTATCTTGCAGATTCTCTTTCTCGTGTGTGTGTGTGCGTGCGTGTGTGTGTGTGCGTGTGTGTGTGCTTGTTTGCATGGCAGGGTCAGACACACTTAGATCGCTAGCCTTGACAACATCAGAATCAAATAGGAGACGGCTATCTATTGTGTGACAGCCACAGGGACACATAATTCAATTCCGCATACAGTGTCACTGAATGTGCACGTGTGTGTGTGTGTGTGTGTGTGTGTGTGTGTGTGTGTGGGTGTGTGTGCGTGGGTGTGTGTGGGTGTGTGTGGGTGTGTGTGTTTGCGTGAGGCTATTTGCGCATAAAGGATTTCTGACTCAGATAATTGAAGGGAAAGGCACTGTGTGTGTGTGTGTGTGTGTGTGTGTGTGTGTGTGTGTGTGTGTGTGTGTGTGTGTGTGTGTGTGTGTGTGTGTGTGTGTGTGTGAGCATATGCAAACTATATTTGTGCACAGTCATTACAATTATAGAAGATCTCGCCAATGAATCTCAATTAAACCTCAATTTCCGACGTTTCCTCATGTAAATGCCAGCCCGTTCTCCGCAGGCTGCTCCGTGAGATTGTGTCAACCGCACCAAGAACAGCACAGTTTCAGCAACGGGAAAATACTATCAGGAGCAAAATCACGTTTTTACCGCTAGCTGTGAATTGCCAATGAATACGTGATCAGGCAGCACACATGTATATCGTTTAAGAAACCCTGTATACAATCTACGGGAACGACCAAACCCTTTCGTGTTCTCCTTTGGTTTGACAAAATCCTTCGACCTTCGTAGTGGCGGTCTGCCAAACCACGCCCCTCACTCAGTTCCAGGCATTTTCATTGGCTGTCCTCATCGTCCTCGATGACATCATGCGCCATAGAAACCGTGCTATTGATAAAGGCAAGTGAGGCTATGGATTAACTATCGGCTAATGTGTGTTATTGTGACATCGGATTAGTCTAGGATTCAGCAGAGCTGTGGTCCGCCTCGACCTCGGGTGGTTCGACAGACAGAACTGCTTTGGGCAAAAAAATTCAGAATATCACCGAATATCAAGTAAAGTAAACGGTGGCAACCATTTTCAAGTTGCCATTCTTCCTTGCGTATATATAGATCTAATTTTAGATCACAGTCACGCCTCCTTCTCGCGGAGGCAGTGATCTGTAGTTCTGGGTGTGGGAGCAGAGACTCACTAGAGGGTAATAATGAATTACTCGGAGGGAGGCGGTCCAGTGGGGCATAACAGTGTGGATGTTAACACAAAACGAATCCGTCTAGAATGAACACGGCAGTAAATACAAAGGGGGCCGTCTCCCTGGGAGGAGAGGGAGGGTTGCCATGCTCGATTCCATCCCCCTTTCCTTTGACCGATACATACAGCTAGCTAGTTTGTAGTTTAAACCTCACCTTGCTGTTTTTTTTCATCGCTAACATGTCACGAATTGAAATGGGTTATCGTTTTGATCGTCATACTCTGTACACATTACACAAAGTACCCATTCGGGGGATATACATCCACTCATCAATCCCATTGCGACGATTCTGTTCATCGTGCAAACAGGAAACAGGAAACAGGAAACAGGAAGACCGGAAGACAGACATTCATTCATCAGGGTTAGCATCACAGCCGACAAAACTGCAGCACAGCAGCCGCCGGCCACCGGTTCAGACGGCCCACCCCTTTCCTCATCGATCTCTCGTCTTGTCTTGTGTGACTCGGATAACGGTATTTCCCCGCCACTGATGTAGGAACACACACACACACACACACACACACACACACACACACACACACACACACACACAGGTGATGGTCTACGTACCTCCTCCCATTGGTGGATGTAACGGATGAGGCGCGAGAGGCGCAGCAGCCGCAGCAGGCTGAGGATCTTGGTGAAGCGCACGATGCGCAGCGCCCGCGCCGTCTTGTACACCTCCGAGTCGAAGCCCTTCTCCACGATGAGGAAGATATAATCCACGGGGATGGAGGAGAGGAAGTCCACCACGAACCAGCTCTTCAGGTAGTTCATCTTGATGATCTTGGGGTCCAGGATTATCTCGGAGCTCTCCTCGTTCACGATGCCCGTGCGGAAGTTCATGACCAGGTCCACCAGGAAGATGGTGTCCGAGGCCACGTTGAACACCAGCCACGTGGTGGTGGTCTGCTCGGAGAAGAAGGTAATTCCCACGGGGATGATGATTAGGTTCCCCATCATCATGATGAGCATAATCAAGTCCCAGTAGAACCTGCAGCGGCAAGGCACACACACACACACACACACACACACACATACACAAAGTTAGCAAATGCAAACACAACCGGGGTAGATTTCGTATAATTCACAATTCAGTAACAGTAACGGCTTGAATAAACAGAAGTATAGACTAATTGTATTTGGAAAAAAAAAAATGTATGATGCAAACCGGGGCCTCGACCTCCTAACAACAAACAACAGAACAAACATATCAATGTCAAACTTAGCAATTTTGAATCAAAGCAAAAAACATATTTTCAAATAACGCTGAAAAGTAGAGTCAAATAGATACGAAACGGAACGGATGGAACGGGATACAAAAACGGCACGACCTCTGTGCACCTGTCGCGGAATTGGGTCACGGATGGGTAGTATGGAGGGATGGGTAGTATGGAGGGATGGGGGCGGGGGGTTAGGAGACAGGACCTGTCCCAAAGCATCCCAATACTTAAACAGATAAAATATGCCTGTCGGAAAGAGGGAGATACAGAGCGATAAGAAAACAGAGAGAGAGCGAGAGAGAGAGAGAGAGCGAGAGGGATGCTGGGAAACCGATGCATGCATTTGAATTGCCAATGAGCTCGCCCACTATAAAAGCATTTCCATTTTATGTCCGGCGAGATAGACATCAGCCCGCAGAGCCGCGCATGGGAATCTTCTGCTTTAGGAAAATGACTGATAGTCCACACACACACTTTCTTATGCTCAATGCTTCATTCTCTTCTGAAGTCTGAATCCCAATCACACCGCGGCTTCGGGCAGATTGACACGACTCCGGTCTCCCGGTCTCAGTCCGCTAAGCTTTGCATAAGACTGAGTAAGGACTTTCACATCTTTATTCATAAGCTTGGGCGACAAAACAATATTAGAGTCACATCACATTACCATTTGAACCAAAGACAACACAAACATTGTTTAACAGTGTACATCGCTTATCTTGGGTGAAAAAATACGCAAATATAAGAATGAATGACTCACACATCTCCGTCTCGACGAGCCAATAATAACCCAAGACGGATGACGGCGTTTAAACAGTGCCTTCTTATCGCCGGGGTTCAAAGACAATGCGAGGCTGAGTGAGTCACGCATTCCCATTTTCCCGACGACGACGACGACACATAATGTTATGAATAATGACGGCGCCGGCGTTTAACTCTGACACATGTATTGTCGTGCCACTGCTGACTGGGAGGTTTCTCCCTCACGCCATAGAAACCCCGTCGTGCCGCAGTGCCAGTTGAGCCCGGGAGCGGCCAGCCAGCCAGCTACGTGTGTGCGCCCGCTATGACCTTCACCTCTGATTGACTCAGCCTCCTCCTCCTCCTCTCGTCTCCTCGTGACAGAGGAAGAATAGCGGGATTTAAAAAAGAGATCAGAAAGGCCACTGTCACCTGTCCATTCCGCGAGACTGCAGGGGTTCATATATATATACTTATTTATACACCGGCGGCCGCAGCAGTACTAGTAGTAGTCGCAGCAACCGGGGCGAAGGAGAAAGCTTCTCACAACACCGGAGATGATGCCAGCATGTCTGTGTCTTTGTTAAAGCATCGGCCCTCTCTCTCGCTCTCTCTCTCTCTCTCTCTCTCTCTCTCTTTCTCTCTCTCTCTCTCTCTCTCTCTCTGTCAATTTCAATTTCAATTTCAATTTAAAGAGCATTGTTGGCATGAGAAACGTGCATTTACATTGCCAAAGCGAGTGGTAAATAAAAAGTATACGTATAAAGAACTAAATATATACAGGTAAGTAAGTCAACTTTAAATAAATCAATAAATAAATATATATACGTATATATATTTATAAAAAATACAAAAATACATACTCTGTCCCTCTCTCTCGCTCTCTCTCTCTCTCTCTGTCTCCATCTCTCTCCTTCTATCTGTCTCCATCTCTCTCCTTCTATCTTTCTCCATCTCTCTCCTTCTATCTTTCTCCCTCTCTCTATCTCTCTCTCTCCATCTCTCTCTCTGTTTGTGTGTGTGTCTCCCTCTCCCTTTCTCTCTCTCTCCCCCTCTCTCCTTCTCTCTCTCTCCCTCTGTCCTCCTTTCTCTCTCTCTCTCTCTCTCTCTCTCTCTCTCTCTCTCTCCTCTCTCTCTCCCTCACTCCTTCTCTCTCTCCCTCTCTCCCTCCCTGTATCTATCTCTTCCTCTACCTCTCTCCCTTTCTCTCTATCTCTCTGTGTGCCTCTCTCTTTCTCTCTCTCTATCCCTTTCTCTCTATGTGTGTGTGTCTCTCTCTCTCTCTCTCTCTCGTTCCCTCTCTTTCCCTCTCTCTCTCTCTCTACTGCATCGAACACATCTCTTTGTGACCGGGAGGCATAATAAGCAGCCCCCTGCTGTTTTTAATGCTGCATCCAAGTGACTGGGAGGGAAAAAAGCCCAAAAAAAACACAACCGTTATGATACACAGCAACACGGCAACGATCCCTCCCTCTCTCCCTCCCTCCCTCCTTGAGAGGGAGAGAGAGAGACTGCCTGCCAACGCCAAAGACAAACATTATTCTCATTGATGTATTTGTGTGAGATTCCAGTGAAACACGCTCTCTCTCTCTCTCTCTCTCTCTCTCTCTCTCTCTCTCTCTCTCTCTCTCTCTCTCTCTCTCTCTTTCTCCTCTCTCTTCTCTCTCTCTCCCCTCTCTCTCTCTCTCTCTCCTCTCTCCTCTTCTCTCTCTCCCTTCTCCTCTCTCCTCTCTCCTCTCTCTCTCTCTTTCTCTCTCCCTCTCTCCTCTCCTCTCCCTCTCTCCTCTCCTCTCTCCTCTCTCTTGTCTCTCTCTCTCTCCTCTCTCTCTCTCTCTCTCTCTTCTCTTCTCCTCTCTGTATATCTCTTCGTCTCTCTCTCTCTCTCTCTCTCTCTCTCTCTCTCTCTCTCTCTCTCTCTCTCTCTCACCACACCACACCACAGTGAGAGAGGTGCAGCAATTGGATATTCCGGGGACAGTCCTAGCATACTAGACGACTGCGGACGAATGGTCAAGGGCATGCGATTATTTGACACATGATGCTGCATTTATATCAATATATATATAGATATATGTATAGATATATAAATATATATATATTTATATATATTATATATATTATATATATTATTATGATATATATATATATATTATTATATATTATATTATTTATATTATATAATAAAATCTATTATATAGATATATATATATATATCTATATCTATATATATATGGAAGCCAAGGCCTGGCCCCCTCGCCGTTCACTCAAGCAGAGCCATTATTAGATGGGGCCGGTCAACATCAACCCAGACAGATATCCTCTCAGCCTCTCAGTCGATCCATTTCCAGAACACGAGTGGCGGTCCGCATGCGAACAGAACATAATGTGGACCTAGTAATAGATACTGGAAGAATCTGCACGGCGTTTTAGGAATTGCAATTGAAGCACTTCATGATTAAGGAATGAAACAATAGACGTGACGCTGACCCTGTAGCGCCACCGAGCTGCAGGTGAATATCGACACGATGAGGAGCAGCCAGCGGCATATTTGGATGAACATATCGTGTCCAATCCCATGTCGGAGGGAGGGAGGGAGAGAGGGAGGGATCGTTGCCGTGTTGCTGTGTATCATAACGGTTGTGTTTTTTTTGGGCTTTTTTCCCTCCCAGTCACTTGGATGCAGCATTAAAAACAGCAGGGGGCTGCTTATTATGCCTCCCGGTCACAAAGAGATGTGTTCGATGCAGTAGAGAGAGAGAGAGAGGGAAAGAGAGGGAACGAGAGAGAGAGAGAGAGAGAGACACACACACATAGAGAGAAAGGGATAGAGAGAGAGAAAGAGAGAGGCACACAGAGAGATAGAGAGAAAGGGAGAGAGGTAGAGGAAGAGATAGATACAGGGAGGGAGAGAGGGTGAGAGAGAAGGAGTGAGATGGGGAGAGAGAGAGAGAGGGAGAGAGAGAGAGAGATAGAGATAGAGAGAAATGGAGAGAGATAGAGGAAGAGATAGATAGAGGGAGGGACAGAGGGAGAGAGAGAAGGAGGGAGATGGGGAGAGAGAGGGAGAGGGAGACACACACACAAACAGAGAGAGAGAGAGAGATGGAGAGAGAGAGATAGAGAGAAGGAGAAAGATAGAAGGAGAGAGATGGAGAAAGATAGAAGGAGAGAGATGGAGACAGATAGAAGGAGAGAGATGGAGACAGAGAGAGAGAGAGAGAGCGAGAGAGAGGGACAGAGTATGTATTTTTGTATTTTTTATAATATATATACGTATATATATTTATTTATTGATTTATTTAAAGTTGACTTACTTACCTGTATATATTTAGTTCTTTATACGTATACTTTTTATTTACCACTCGCTTTGGCAATGTAAATGCACGTTTCTCATGCCAACAATGCTCTTTAAATTGAAATTGAAATTGAAATTGACAGAGAGAGAGAGAGAGAGAGAGAGAGAGCAAGAGAGAGGGCCGATGCTTTAACAAAGACACAGACATGCTGGCATCATCTCCGGTGTTGTGAGAAGCTTTCTCCTTCGCCCCGGTTGCTGCGACTACTACTAGTACTGCTGCGGCCGCCGGTGTATAAATAAGTATATATATGTGAACGCCTGCAGTCTCGCGGAATGGACAGGTGACAGTGGCCTTTCTGATCTCTTTTTTAAATCCCGCTATTCTTCCTCTGTCACGAGGAGACGAGAGGAGGAGGAGGAGGCTGAGTCAATCAGAGGTGAAGGTCATAGCGGGCGCACACACGTAGCTGGCTGGCTGGCCGCTCCCGGGCTCAACTGGCACTGCGGCACGACGGGGTTTTCTATGCGTGAGGGAGAAACCTCCCAGTCAGCAGTGGCACGACAATACATGTGTCAGAGTTAAACGCCGGCGCCGTCATTATTCATAACATTATGTGTCGTCGTCGTCGTCGGGAAAATGGAAATGCGTGACTCACTCAGCCTCGCATTGTCTTTGAACCCCGGCGATAAGAAGGCACTGTTTAAACGCCGTCATCCGTCTTGGGTTATTATTGGCTCGTCGAGACGGAGATGTGTGAGTCGTTCATTCTTATATTTGCGTATTTTTTCCCCCAAGATAAGCGATGTACACTGTTAAACAATGTTTGTGTTGTCTTTGGTTCAAATGGTAATGTGATGTGACTCTAATATTGTTTTGTCGCCCAAGCTTATGAATAAAGATGTGAAAGTCCTTACTCAGTCTTATGCAAAAGCTTAGCGGACTGAGACCGGGAGACCGGAGTCGTGTCAATCTGCCCGAAGCCGCGGTGTGATTGGGATTCAGACTTCAGAAGAGAATGAAGCATTGAAGCATAAAAAAGTGTGTGTGTGGACTATCAGTCATTTTCCTAAAGCAGAAGATTCCCATGCACGGCTCTGCGGGCTTGATGTCTATCTCGCCGGACATAAAATGGAAATGCTTTTATAGTGGGCGAGCTCATTGGCAATTCAAATGCATGCATCGGTTTCCCAGCATCCCTCTCGCTCTCTCTCTCTCTCTCTCTCTCTCTCTCGCTCTCTCTCTGTTTTCTTATCGCTCTGTATCTCCCTCTCCCTTTCCGACAGGCATATTTTATCTGTTTAAGTATGGGATGCTTTGGGACGGGTCCTGTCTCCTAACCCCCCCGCCCCATCCTCCATACTACCCATCCGTGACCCAATTCCGCGACAGGTGCACAGAGGTCGTGCCGTGTTTTGTATCCGTTCCATCCGTTCCTTTCGTATCTATTTGACTCTACTTTCATCGTTATTTGAAAGTATGTTTTTTTGCTTTGATTCAAAATGGCTAAGTTTGACATTGATATGTTTGTTCTGTTGTTTGTTGTTAGGAGGTTGAGGCCCCGGTTTGCATCATACATTTTTTTTTTTACAAATACAATTAGTCTACAATTATACTTCTGTTTATTCAAGCCGTTACTGTTACTGAATTGTGAATTATACGAAATCTACCCCGGTCGCGTTTGCATTTGCTAACTTTGTGTATGTGTGTGTGTGTGTGTGTGTGTGTGTGTGTGTGTGTGGTGTGCCTTGCCGCTGCAGGTTCTACTGGGACTGTGATTATGCTCATCATGATGATGGGGAACCTAATCATCATCCCCGTGGGAATTACCTTCTTCTCCGAGCAGACCACCACCACGTGGCTGGTGTTCAACGTGGCCTCGGACACCATCTTCCTGGTGGACCTGGTCATGAACTTCCGCACGGGCATCGTGAACGAGGAGAGCTCCGAGATAATCCTGGACCCCAAGATCATCAAGATGAACTACTTGAAGAGCTGGTTCGTGGTGGACTTCCTCTCCTCCATCCCCGTGGATTATATCTTCCTCATCGTGGAGAAGGGCTTCGACTCGGAGGTGTACAAGACGGCGCGGGCGCTGCGCATCGTGCGCTTCACCAAGATCCTCAGCCTGCTGCGGCTGCTGCGCCTCTCGCGCCTCATCCGTTACATCCACCAATGGGAGGAGGTACGTAGAACATCACCTGTGTGTGTGTGTGTGTGTGTGTGTGTGTGTGTGTGTGTGTGTGTGTGTGTGTGTGTTTCCTTACGTCAGTGGCGGGGAAATACCGTTATCCGAGTCACACAAGACAAGACGAGAGATCGATGAGAAAAGGGGTGGGCCGTCTGAACCGGTGGCCGGCGGCTTGCTGTGCTGCAGTTTGTCGGCTGTGATGCTAACCCTGATGAATGAATGTCTGTCTTCCGGTCTTCCTGTTTCCTGTTTCCTGTTTCCTGTTTCCTGTTTGCACGATGAACAGAATCGTCGCAATGGGATTGATGAGCGGATGGATATCCCCGAATGGGTACTTTGTGTAATGTGTACAGAGTATGACGATCAAAACGATAAACCCATTTCAATACGTGACATGTTAGCGATGAAAAAAATAGCAAGGTGAGGTTTAAACTACAAACTAGCTAGCTGTATGTATCGGTCAAAGGAAAGGGGGATGGAATCGAGCATGGCAACCCTCCCTCTCCTCCCAGGGAGACGGCCCCCTTTGTATTTACTGCCGTGTTCATTCTAGACGGATTCGTTTTGTGTTAACATCCACACTGTTATGCCCCACTGGACCGCCTCCCTCCGAGTAATTCATTATTACCCTCTAGTGAGTCTCTGCTCCCACACCCAGAACTACAGATCACTGCCTCCGCGAGAAGGAGGCGTGACTGTGATCTAAAATTAGATCTATATATACGCAAGGAAGAATGGCAACTTGAAAATGGTTGCCACCGTTTACTTTACTTGATATTCGGTGATATTCTGAATTTTTTGCCCAAAGCAGTTCTGTCTGTCGACCCACCCGAGGTCGAGGCGGACCACAGCTCTGCTGAATCCTAGACTAATCCGATGTCACAATAACACACATTAGCCGATAGTTAATCCATAGCCTCACTTGCCTTTATCAATAGCACGGTTTCTATGGCGCATGATGTCATCGAGGACGATGAGGACAGCCAATGAAAATGCCTGGAACTGAGTGAGGGGCGTGGTTTGGCAGACCGCCACTACGAAGGTCGAAGGATTTTGTCAAACCAAAGGAGAACACGAAAGGGTTTGGTCGTTCCCGTAGATTGTATACAGGGTTTCTTAAACGATATACATGTGTGCTGCCTGATCACGTATTCATTGGCAATTCACAGCTAGCGGTAAAAACGTGATTTTGCTCCTGATAGTATTTTCCCGTTGCTGAAACTGTGCTGTTCTTGGTGCGGTTGACACAATCTCACGGAGCAGCCTGCGGAGAACGGGCTGGCATTTACATGAGGAAACGTCGGAAATTGAGGTTTAATTGAGATTCATTGGCGAGATCTTCTATAATTGTAATGACTGTGCACAAATATAGTTTGCATATGCTCACACACACACACACACACACACACACACACACACACAGTGCCTTTCCCTTCAATTATCTGAGTCAGAAATCCTTTATGCGCAAATAGCCTCACGCAAACACACACACCCACACACACCCACACACACCCACGCACACACACCCACACACACACACACACCCACACACACACACACACACGTGCACATTCAGTGACACTGTATGCGGAATTGAATTATGTGTCCCTGTGGCTGTCACACAATAGATAGCCGTCTCCTATTTGATTCTGATGTTGTCAAGGCTAGCGATCTAAGTGTGTCTGACCCTGCCATGCAAACAAGCACACACACACGCACACACACACACGCACGCACACACACACACACACACAGGCATACACGCACACACACACACACACACACACACGAGAAAGAGAATCTGCAAGATAGAGAATGTGAGAGAGAGAGAGAGAGAGAGAGAGAGAGAGAGAGAGAGAGAGAGAGAGAGAGAGAGAGAGAGAGAGAGAGAGAGAGACAGGGGAGAGAGATATGGAGGGAGAGAGACAGGGGGGAGAGAGAGAGAGAGAGGGAGACACAGGAGAGAGAGATATGGAGAGAGAGAGACAGGGGAGAGAGAGATGGTGGGAATGAAGCGATGTACACAGTGTAACATAGAGCTCCGCCCCCCCGGCCCGGCCACCCCCCATCTGGGAACTGGAGGGGCCTGGGGGGCGGGGCCAGGAGGGCCGGGGGGGGGGGGGGGGGGGCGGGGATGGGCGGCAAGGTTACCCGCAAATCTGCACGCGGGCACAAGCGATGCAGTCGGGATCTGTCCCGCCGCGTTCCCCTTCGCGGAGAGGAAACGTCGCATTCTGTCGCCGGGGCTATCAATCTCTCCGGTCGCCTCGCATCTCGTCTATCTTTCTTCCTCTCTTTCTTCCTTTCTTTCTTCTGTTTCTTTCTTCCCCCCTTTGCGTTTATATTTCCCATCATGCCTCTGCCTCCTCTGCTCGCCTCATTATGTTGTCTGATGTTCCAGCCTCTGTCGCCTGGAGCATTTTGAAGGGAAAAAACTACAACGAAAAAGGAAAATAAGGGAAATAAAACGTGCATCTGCTTGAGAAAAAGCAACCCCCCCCCCCCCCCCCCCGGAATGGATATACATCGTTTTTTTGTGGTTTATGTAACCAAACAGAGGAGAGGGCGCTAAAGAGAAGAGAAAAACAAACAAACAGACAAACAAACAAGCGCATAGAGAATAAGTCGGGCACATTCGTGGACGAAAAAGGCCCCGGAAACTCGGAACTGTCACACTGTGTTGAGGTCAGGATTAGCAACAGTAGCGACGCAACAGTCTCCTGACTGTCACAAACAGGCCACCATATCAAAGTTACAACAATTTACATCCGATGTCTTTTCCTAACAACTGTTCCTTAAAGCTCGATGGAGGTCAAAGGAAAGATGTGAAGGAGAATTCGTACTCCAATGTTCCGAAGATGGACTACTCACAGCGCACCTTAGATAGCCTACTTCGCCCGGGGGACTTATCGTGATGTTTCATGCAGGCTAGGCTAGGCTATATATATATAAACGTAGACAACGTGGTGAAAAACATGACTTCGTCACCAAGATCGGGATTGAAATATAACAGGAATATAGGCTACCAGTCACAAATGTGAAGGAAGATGCTGGTCACATTGAGAATAGTTTTCTCACACTCTCACAATCCTCCTTGACACTCATATCATTGACATGAATCCCGATCGGTATTATTGTTGGAATTATTCTTCTTCTGCTTTTTTTATTATTCTTCGGTGCAGCGCTGTTTGCTTGCCGCTAGGAATTGTGGATTGTGATTATCTCCTTTTCCTTTGGTAATCTAGAGTACCCTGTGCTAAAGGAGATAGGAAAGGAGGCATTGAAGCACCTTTCCTGAGCATTTAGGAGAATTAAACCAGCTCTTATCATGGCTGCCGCTTAGGCCGTCGGGTCATTTCACTTCGTGAGGAACCGTCCTAAGCGAGAAAAGAATGACCTTTCTGACCTTCAACTTAAAATGGAGACTGTGGAGACCGAGGGATTTCTGCCAGCTTGCCTTGACTTGTTTTTCCTTCCAACTGCCCTGGCATGGCTCCTTGTCTCACCCGCAAATTGTCCGCCCCTAAGCCTGCCTGCTTCCCTCCCTCCCTCCCTCCCTCCCTTCCTCCCTCCTGCCCTCCCTCCCTCCCTCCCTGGCCTCTGGGGGAGGATAAAGCAGTCTCTTATCTCTGATCGGGGGGGACCGGGGGCCAACAACACTGCTGCTGCTGCTGCACAGTTCCAGGCCAGCCTCGGCTCCCCGGGCCCCTTGCCACCATCACCCCCCCCCCCCCCCCATAGCGGGGGGAGTCGGACTGGCCGCTGTACCCGGTGGTCGCTCAGGGTTGGTCATCATGGCTCATTCATTCATTCAGCCATCCAGTCATTAGCCCCATTCGATCTGTGTGTGTGTGTGTGTGGGCGTGTGTGTCCTGTGTGTGTGTGTGTGTGCGTGCATGTGTGTGTGTGTGTTTGCGTGCGTGCATGTGTGTGTGTGTGTGTGTGTATTCCTTAAAATGTTAAATATTGACCATTGGTAATGGTGTACCCAAAAAAAAATCACATTCATATCGAAATCAATTCTATTTTTGTGCATCAATATAGGTATAAATAGCTGGTAATTCACATTTTATTTATTCTTTTATTTATTTATTTATTTACTTATTGATGTTTTATTTATGCCGCCTAACTTCCATGTTTTATTCACGGCGGAGTGCTCTGAGCTCCGACACGGAGACGCTCCCCCGGGTGTCCCAGGGTCACATCTGGCCGAGCGGGGCCCCGACTGCCAACTCTCATCCGCGACGTGAGCACACAGGTTGGGCCGGTGGCAGAGCACCAGACACCCCCGCCCCGAACCTCCCCCACACCCTCCCCCACACCCTCCCCCTTCCCCATCTGCCCCCACTGGCCCCAGCCCTCCCTCGGTAAACCAGTTCATTTGTTCCCAACTGGATTTGTTGTGCCGTCATTAACCACCCTAGCCCAATAAAATTGCCCAAATCTATAAATAATTCAAGTCACTCAACGACTATCCTGGTGTCTGTTCAGAGTTGGTATTGTTTTGCATTTGTTAGGTATTTTTTGGAGCATTTTTAACACAATTCTCACATAATCGCGGTCGTGTTCACGTTAAGATACAGGCGGATCATTTTGACATCATAAAGGTTCACTTTTGAGATCCTTGATTTAAAAAATACGAAGAAAATAGGCCGTGATTGGTTGACCGAAGTGGATCTCCCCTTGTGATGTCACTCGTGGGGATTGCTATTTAGCATTTGGGGGCTGTCGTGATGACTCATCGACGTCACGCGTGCCGGTGCTAGAACAGGAACCCTTTGACGTACAAAAAACCAAAACAAACAAACAGACAAACAAACAAACAAACACACAAAACACGTAGTTTATGTTAAAATGGCTGCCATCCTTCTGGTGACCACAGATGCAGTTCAAAGGTCGGGTTCCACATCACTGAAGAGAGGACATGTGTTGGGTGACATTGAGATACAGCTGGTCCTGCGTTCCTCGTACCGTGATGCGTGTACCCAGTGCGCGGGTGGGGGGCCACCAGGTGAACGCACAGCAGGCGGTTTTGAGTTTTGGACACACAACACACCACACACACCACACACAAAGGGACACGCAGGACATACATGCGACATACACACACCACACACACACACACCACACCACACAACCACACACATTACGCACACACCCATATCCACCAACATGCAAACACACTCTCACACACACACACACACACACACACACACACATACGCACACACCCATATCCACCAACATGCAAACACACTCACACACACACACACACACACACACACACATACACACACACACACAAACACACATACACACTCACACAAACGCACACATATGCTAATATTTACACACACACACACATGTATATCGACATGTGCACACACACACACACACACACACACACACACACACACACACACACACACACACACACACACACACACACACACACACACACTGCATACAGATACAAAATGCTAAATTTTACTCCAAAGATAAATGAATGATGAATGAATACTATCCTATTCACTCATCTGAGTGTGTGTGTGCTTGCATGTGTGTGTGTGTGCTTGCACGTGTGTGTGTGTGTTGCGTGTGGTGTGTGTGTGTGCTTGCACGTGTGTGTGTGTATGTGGTGTGTGTCTGTATGGGTCACACAATAGAACAAGCGATCCCCGTGGTTTGTAATTTCCTGTTGTGTCTGCCCCCGCCCCCTTCCATTCGCATAATTTGTGCACGGAAGAGACAGCTTCCACCACTTAAAACAAAAGCAAGACACTTAAGTGGGGGCGCACAAAACGGGTTCCTGAATCACCTGTTTGGGCTGCGTCTGTAATCAACCTCCCGTCTCTGCAACGACACATCAAAACATTTCATCTGTTTATCCCGCGACACACTGTACTGCTGCTATAAACAGTGTGTGTGTGTGTGTGTGTGAGAGATCTTTTTTTTCCCACATAAATGCAATAATAATCAAGGCGTGCAGCTCGGCGTGCGGTCGTTACTGTCAATCAAAATGTATTTGGTTTTGAGATTGTCGGATTCAAGACGACAGACAGACAGACAAGGGATTCTCAGGATGGGAAGTACATGTGAAGCCCCTGAACCTCGAATTCGAAAGGAGGGGGAACATGTCCTCCCCATTGCTACGACCAGTACCAACTTTGGGAGACCTTTTTGTAAACTAGACCTCGTACACGTCGTCTTCGACATGTCTTCATCATCGTGACTTAACCGTCTCTCGTCTCTTCCCTAAACTACACTATTCTTTTATAACCGGTGACACAATGGCATTGCCTGCTATGTGCAAGATCTTAAGAACAACATACTAGCACATTTAAAACAATAAAACATGTTTACAACAACAACCATAAATAACAAAACACGGGGCACTTAAAAATAAATAAAAAGCTAGCGTGGTATCTGTGTGGCGTGTATGGAAGTGTCCATGTGCCTCTGTGCTTATCCATGTGAGTGCATGTGTGTGTGTGTGTGTTGTGTAGTGTGTGTGTGTGGTGTGTGTGTGTGTGTGTGTGTGTGTGTGTGTGTGTGTGTGTGTGTGTGTGTGTGTGTGTGTGTGTGTGTGTGTGTGTGTGTGTGTGTGTGTGTGTGTGTGTGTGTGTGTGTGTGTGTGTGTGTGTGTGTGTGTGTGTGTGTGTGTGTGTGTGTAGGTGTGTGTGTGTGTGTACTGTATATACCGTTGCCGATAGCAATAACTTACCCCAGATAGCAAGAGGGACAGCCCCCCCAGTGCAAGAGCCCGGGCGAAATTTGTCGACGGCGTACATTTTCACGACGTCAAGCGTTTATTTCTTCCACAGCTGTCCTTGCTTTCTTTTGGGTCAACGTCGACGCTTTATTCCCTTGTCATAGAGAACTACTTACAGTACTATGCTTAAGATTTATAGTCCCCCCCCCTCACAGTCGCTGATAAGGGCCGATAAAATACAAAGGACGCACATCAAAACCAAAACGACAGAACAGCAGAACAAAACAGAGCAGCAGGGTGAACGCCGGACGGCCCAGCATGCACTTGGGTTTTTGGTGCCTGCTCTATGGAAGCAGCCAGGTGCCAAAAAGCCCTCACAGCGAGAGAGAGAGAGAGAGAGAGAGAGAGAGAGAGAGAGAGACTTTGGAAGTTATGGAAAGGTGAGAAGCAGACAGTAAGCAGATCGGGGCGGAGAGAGACCATTCGGATGCTGGGGGAACAACATGATATGCACAGTTAGAGAGAGAGAGGGAGAGACAGAGGGGGAGAGAGGGGGAGATAGAGAGTGGGGAGAGAGATAGGGGAAGAGATGGGGAGAGGGAGAGAGAGAGGAGGAGAAGGGGGAGAGAGGGGAGGCCCATGGGCACTTTAAATAGCTCAGACGCTGTCCTTACCTCCGAGAAAAGGTCACCTGAATCGAACAAAAGGTCACTTTTGTTTGCGATGGCGTGTTTACCTTTTTTGGGGGGAAAGAATCGTGTGTGTGTGTGTGTGTGTGTGTTCGTGTGTGTGTGTTCGTGTGTGTGTGTGTGTGTGTGTGTGAAACATCAATGAAGGCAGCGACATTATAAAAAGAACTCTGTTCTTTCGTAAGTTCAATTCAAATATGTGTGCTATATATTCTACCCCTACAAGATTTATACCTGAAAACAACACGTTACTTTTAGAGGCGTCATAATGCAACACATCTACTAAAACAATCATAAAATGACAATAATATGTTGAACATGCTAAGTCAGAGTACTGTCCTCAACCCTGGCAACATGCGTGGGCTTCAAGTCTCCTATCTCTAAAGTTTATGCGATAGCTCTACTTGGACGGTAACTCATCATAACAACTCATCATAACATTATTAAGTCTCATTTCTCTTGCCCTTCGTATGAACGCGAGTAATTTGAGGTTTGCTTTACATTTTGCTTCAATAAAAGGCGATTAAATGGAAGAATTATCCTTCCTTCCTTTCATGGGATTCATTTGATTTAGCAAAAATGAGCACACTCTTTCATGTGAAAATATTATTTTTTTTACTGAACGTAATTTGCAATTAATCTCTTCCAAAACCCGCCGTGTTCGTCTCCCACACAGACACACACACACACACACACACACACACAGAAAAAAATAACTAACAGCTTTGGCTGTAACCATTGCCTGGCTGTCCATCATAGACTTGGATTTTTCTTCAAAATATCATAGTACATAAAAAGGCCTATCATTCAAACTGTTCCACCTTATTCATACCTTTTTTATCATCTTGTTGACAAAATATGGTGCAGTTGTGTTATTTCAGTTCACTGATAAATGGTTATTTGGCCACAAACACACACACACACACACACACACACACACAACACAACAACATACCCACACACACACACCACACACACACACTCCCACTTTGTGACATCCATATTGCAGTTCCACTCAACCGTCTGGACCTCTCTGACTGCCAGGGTGTTTCCCCCCTCTCTCTCTCTTCTCTCTCTCTCTCTCTTCTCTCTCCTCTCTCGCCTCTATCTCGCTCTCTCTCTCTCTCTCTCTTCTCTCTCTCTCTTCCTCTCCTCTCTCTTTCTCTCTACCTGTCGTCTTAGTCAGCAGCTTTCGCTGTTTGCTTGCTGCTGTCTGTGGTAGATCGGTGGCTTCTCATTAAGTGGGTTGGAAATTTGAATTGCACCGTTAATTATCCTCCATCGTTATCGGGTGTTTAAGTGTAGTCGTTGGGTGCATGTTGTTCTGATTACTGGGTTTGGGCGTAGGTTTACGGTTAAGCTTTAGGTTAAGTCGTGTGAAGTTTAAGGTTTAAGGTTAGGCTGAGGGTTAGGGTTAGGACTCCACACACATGGCAAAGCAAGACAGTACACACTTCCAACTTATTATTAAGTCTTCATACCTTTTAATTATTCAAAAATTCTAATGATCTATTTTGTATGTATGAAATTACATTCTATATAATTATATTGCCAAAAAGATATACATAATATATCTTGTAATATGTAATTATCAGAGGAAATGCTAAATACCCGTAGTCTTTGATTGAATGCAGATCACATGTCACGCCGACTTCTATCCAAAGTGTCTCACAATACAAAGTGACACACACACACACACACACACAACACACACACACACACACACACACACACACACACACACACACACAACACACACACACACACACACACACACACACTCTCTGCACGGGGCCCTCTTGTTGTTAAACTTTTAGGACGAGCACAGAAACACACAAGAGGTGTGGAAATAAAGTTGTCAGTGGAAATAAGGAGGAAACAAAGACGTCCATTGAGATCGCACAAAGAAACACGCGGTGTACACAACACACACAACGACACGGCTCCGGTTCCCAGGTCCTCGTGGAGCACAGGGGCCTCTCTCTCTCTCTCTCTCCCTCCCTCCCTTCTCTCTCTCTCTCTCTCTCTCTCTCTCTCTCTCTCTCTGTAAATCTATCCAAAACGTGTTCGTGTAATCATCATCACAATAGCCTCCCTACTACTACCGAGCGACTATTTATAGACACGGATCTCTCTCTCGTCTCCCTCTCACGGAGCCCATCCTCCACCTCCTCTTTCTTCTCCTCCTTCTTCTTCTTCTTCATCCTCTTCTACTTCTTATTCTATCGTTCCCGAACACCCTTTTGTCCGCGCTCTCTCTACCGGAAACATGGCCGCCGCGCCACCCCACTTGCAACCCAAGTTGACGGCCGTATTAGAAACATGATCCTGTTTCACAATAAAGGAGCCTTCGACGGGCTCCGGGGGCCTCGAGAACACCCTCCTGGTCTCTCCTGGTCTCTCCTGGTCTCTCTTGGTCTCTCTTGGTCTCTCTCGGTCTCTCTTGGTCTCTCTTGGTCTCTCTCGGTCTCTCTTGGTCTCTCTTGGTCTCTCTGGTCTCTCTCGGTCTCTCTTGGTCTCTCTCGGTCTCTCTCGTCTCTCTCGTCTCTCTCGGGTCTCTCTCCTGGTCTCTCTGTCTCCCCTCTCTCTCTGTCTCTCTCTCTCTCTCTCTCTCTCTCTCTGGCTCTCTCTCTCGGTCTCTTCTCGGTCTCTTCTTCTCTCCTGTCTCTCCTGTCTCTCTTCTCTCTCTCTCTCTCTCTCTCTCTCTCTCTCGGTCTCTCTCTCCTGCTCTCTCTCTCTCGGTCTCTCCTCTCTCTGGTCTCTCCTGGTCTCTCTCGTCGTCTCTCGTCTCTCTTGGTCTCTCTCTCTGGTCTCTCCTGGTCGTCTCTCTTGGTCTCTCCTGGTCTCTCCTTGGTCTCTTCGGTCTCTTCTCGGTCTCTCTTGATCTCTTTGGCTCTCTCGGTCTCTCTGGTCTCTTCGTCTCTCTGGTCTCTCTGGTCTCTCAGTCTCTCTCGGTCTCTGTCTCTCTCGGTCTCTCTCGTCTCTGGTCTCTCGGTCTCTTCGGTCTTCTTCGGTCTCTCCTGGTCTCTCCTGGTCTCTCTTGGTCTTCTCTCGGTCTCTCCCGGTCTCTCTCAGTCTCTCTCGACAGTGGGAGGTGGGGGACGCCAGATCTGAGCGACGCTGGTGTTAAGTCGCTCCGGTGCTCGGAGGGAAAGCTGCTGACTCATTGGCACTTTTTTTTTTTACAGCGAATATAATTTTTTCATCGTGTCTGGTTTTAGCGAGCTAGTTAGCTACAGGCTACAATGTTGTTGTTGTTGTTGTGTTGTTGTTGTTGGCTCTCTGTTTGCCCTTCTCCTGGGCTGTGTGTCTTTTTACAGTCACATCATACAGCCGACTGTATGCATGTTGCTTGAACCGAGAATGGCTCTTTTCACAGGAAATACAGTTCTATAGTTCTACAAGACTTTATATATATATATATATATATATATATATATATATTTAAGACTCAGATTGACGATGATAGAACAGTAATAATTGTCAGTAAATTTGGAATCATATTAACCTAAAAAGCGTCGTTAAAATTAAAGCTATATAAAGTTCAATAGCGTGGGCCGTTGGTGGTTTCAGAGGGGTTTCCCTGTGTGTGTGTGTGTGTGTGTGTGTGTGTGTGTGTGTGTGTGTGTGTGTGTGTGGTGTGTGTGTGTGTGTGTGTGTGTGCGCGTGCGGGGTACTCTCTGATGGATGGTGTGTTGGCTACAGTGAACAGACATAGACGAGGGAGGCGGTTTAAGTGATAAGCGCAGAGATTAGGCTAATCTGGGTTATTTTAGTTTCTCCCGCTCGTATGTATGTCTGTGTGCGTGTGTGTGTGTGTGTGTGTGTGTGTGTGTGTGTGTGCGTGTGTGTGTGTGTGTGTGTTGTGCGTGTGTGTGTGTGTGTGTGTATGCCTGTACTGTGTGACTCATCGAGACCAGCTTGTCACCCAAAGGTGCTGCTGCAGAAGATGCAGGAAACATGCTCCATGCATGCATGTCTCTGGGGCTCACGGCCGGTCTGTTCTGTTCTGTTCTGTTCTGTTCTGTTCCATTCAATTCGTGCAGATCGTTTCTGCAGTGTTCGGGGTACTTACCCTGTTTCTTTCGCATGGCTGGCTACGATGGGAAGGGGGGGGGGTTAGGGTTAAGGTAGGGGTCGTGAGGAGGGTGTTCTACTTCGGCCACGCCCCCCCTCGTCCCCCTCTGCATGTCCGCAGTGTACCTGTAAGCCCGTAAGCACACAACCTTGAGCGAGAGGCCTCACCTCTACCTACTACCATCATGCAGTGCTTCTCAAGCCACGAGGCTATTTTTAGCCTATGTGCCACCCTGGAAAAAAACCATTCCTTTTTTTTCCCCGGCCAAGTAGGCCTACCCCCCCCCCCCCCCCCCCCTTTGCACCAGCAGCACAAATCATTTTAGGGAGGGTAACACAGTTGTTAGAGGTTTTTCCATGGAACACCTTGGGATGGCTGCACGTCGGAAGGTTTTGTCTTCATCTGGATCTGGATGGCTTACTGACAGACATCATTGCCATGGCTCTATCTCTAGTCCTTCTTTCTCTACCGTGTCCCCCCCCCCCCCCTCTGTAGAACCCCCTTGCAATCCTTCAACGTACCTCTAGGGGCGCAACACTACACCACACCACACTACACTACACTACACTACAGTCCAGAGGCAATCCACACTAATGGAATGGAATGGATTCGAGTTCACCGGGCGAGTCACCTTGGAACGAAGGTGTGTCTGAGAAATAACAAAATAGCAGCAAAGTAGGACGGGACGCCGCGCAACCACACAGTCAGCTAATTACACTCTGGTGAACTATCGACGCGGACGCCGCTCGCCCATGCGTGGCTACCATTAGCGTAGATTGCTTGGCGTGTGTGTGTGCGTGTGTGTGTGTGTGTGTGTGTGTGTGTGTGTGTGTGTGTGTGTGTGTGTGTAAGGCTGCCATGTAGTTACTCATCCATCCGAACAGAAGGGGAGCGGGGGGGAAGGCGGGTGGGAGGCGGGGCTGAGCTCAGCTTCCTCCTAGCTGAGGCCTTTAGATAACGGTGACCTTTAGACGACCCATTACCATGGGCTGGGTTGGCAAGAGTCGGGCCGATGCAAGTCCGTATTGGATTACAGGGTTTATCATCCAATATTATTTTTATTATTATTATATAACAGTGACACACAATGAATATTGTGCAGACGCAGAACTGTATCATAAAGTCATGAAACACAAATTGGATGACAGTGACGATGGTTTGAACTTCGCCGAATCATCCGTTCATCCTGCATCAATATCGTTAAGGTATCGAAACACAATCGACTATGTATTTTACATTACATTTACATTTACATTTAGGGGCATTTGTCAGACGCTTTTATCCAAAGTGACTTACAAAGAGTACATTTGTTGAAAGAGAGACAGCAATATATCACTGTGGTACATAAAGATAAGAGCAGGAGGGCAATTCTGAGCGCATTACCAACATCTGAGAACATACAATATGCTAAACAATGCAATATTTATATATATTGATATTTTTGTTCATACACCGTATACCGCTAAGCATGTGGGCTGCTTCTCAGATCCAATACGACGTCGTCATTGGTGAGAGTGGCGTGATTTTTGTGTTATATTATATATTATGGAGGACCTGCGTGCGTTTTTTTCTACATTAGCATTCTGCTCGGAGTTCCGGCACACACACACACACACACACACACACACACACACACACACACACACACACACACACACACACACACACACAGCCACAAGTGTGTTGGTGTGTGTGTGTGTGTGTGTGTGTGTGTGTGTGTGTGTGTGTGTGTGTGTGTGTGTGTGTGTGTGTGTGTGTGTGTGTGTGTGTGTGTGTGTGTGTGTGATATCTTGTCAGTGTTTACATGCAGGTCACCCTGCCCTGCCCCCTCGACCCCACCTAGACACTAATCTGCCGTGAGTCCCATTGTCCGCATACGTAACACAAGCCAGCGTGACCAGTTTGTTTGGCTGTAGTTTTGTCTCTCACTTCGTTTTTTTTTTGGTTTTGTTTTTCCATCCGTCTGTTTGTGTTTCGCTGTTTGGTTCGTGTTTGTTTTTATTACAACGATTATTTTGTTTGTTTTTGTTTCTGTTTTTCTTCTCTTTCTTTCCTTTGTTTTCCTTCTTTCTCTATTTTTCTTTCTTTCTTTCTCTATTTTCCTTTCTGTATTTTCCTCTCTCTCTCTTTCTTTCTTCGCCCCACACGGTACTGTCAGAGGTCTGCTGTGCTGTGTAATAATAACCTCGTGTACGGATGAATTAGTTCCACCACGTTGCGGAGCGGCGATGGAAACACTTCCACGGCCCGCAGGTAAACAACGGGCCGCTGAAACCCGAAGAGTCCCCGAAGAGTGGGCCCCCGAGGTTCCGGGCCTTTCACCGACCTTACAAATCTGCGAGATGTCACGTTCCCTCTGTTCGTCTTTAAATATTTTACGCGTGGTAATTTTTTTTTCCTTCTATAATTAGCTTAGAGTTCTTACGGGGCTCTCTCCAGTCTAGTAGCTGCGGTACCGGGCAGGGCATTGGCAAGGCATGGCGGCCGGGTCTCGTGTGTAAGATGTGTAGTTTAGCTTTAGCTCGGTTTGTTCATCGGGACACGGAGCAGGCAGTGGCTCAGAAGGTAGAGCGGTGGTTTGGCAACAGGGAGGTTGCCGGTTCGATCCCCGGCTCTGCCCTAAGCTAAGTGTCAAGGTGTTCCCTGAGCGAGACACCGGAACCCCAACTGCCGCCTTGCGTAGTTGACACAGCCGTCGGTATGCATGTGTGTGTATGAATGGGTGAATGTGAGGCAATTGTTGTGAAGCGCTTTAAATAAAAGTGCTATATAAATGCAGTCCATTCACACAGAAGGGCTGCTCCCCCCATGAATGTATATATCTGCATATGCAATACTGATTGCTAGGTAATATTTATGTAGATGTGGTCCAATATCATACTTCTAGGTGGACACTTGTGGTGTCAAAAACTGGAAGACGACACCGGTTTTTGAAACTGCTTGGAATGGCTGAACACACACCTGGTGGTATAATAGGCCTCTGTTAGGCGGGATCACTTGGCCCACAGTCGAGGTCATTGATTGGGCCCCTTTGGAACAATGTTGTCCTGAAACTCTAAACCACACACACACACACACACACACACACACACACACACACACACACACACACACACAAACAACACACACCACCACCACCAGCATGAAGAGCAGGGGTGGTTGTGTGTGTGTGTGTGTGTGTGTGTGTGTGTGTGTGTGTGTGTGTGTGTGTGTGTGATATCTTGTCAGTGTTTACATGCACACAGCGGGTCACCCTGCCCTGCCCCCTCGACCCCACCTAGACACTAATCTGCCGTGAGTCCCATTGTCCGCATACGTAACACAAGCCAGCGTGACCAGTTTGTTTGGCTGTAGTTTTGTCTCTCACTTCGTTTTTTTTTTGGTTTTGTTTTTCCATCCGTCTGTTTGTGTTTCGCTGTTTGGTTCGTGTTTGTTTTTATTACAACGATTATTTTGTTTGTTTTTGTTTCTGTTTTTCTTCTCTTTCTTTCCTTCTTTGTTTTCCGTCTTCCTCTATTTTTCTTTCTTTCTTTCTCTATTTTCCTTTCTGTATTTTCCTCTCTCTCTCTCTTTCTTTCTTCGCCCCACACGGTACTGTCAGAGGCCTGCTGTGCTGTGTAATAATAACCTCGTGTACGGATGAATTAGTTCCACCACGTTGCGGAGCGGCGATGGAAACACTTCCACGGCCCGCAGGTAAACAACGGGCCGCTGAAACCCGAAGAGTCCCCGAAGAGTGGGCCCCCGAGGTTCCGGGCCTTTCACCGACCTTACAAATCTGCGAGATGTCACGTTCCCTCGGTTCGTCTTTAAATATTTTACGCGTGGTAATTTTTTTTGCCTTCTATAATTAGGGGCTCTCTCCAGTCTAGTAGCTGCGGTACCGGGCAGGGCATTGGCAAGGCATGGCGGCCGGGTCTCGTGTGTAAGATGTGTAGTTTAGCTTTAGCTCGGTTTGTTCATCGTTGGGGTTTTTGAACTTAGACTAGCACAGCCTAGTAGTCGAGGGGCAGTGTGAGCTTGTCAGCTTGTTTTGCATTTACTGTGGTCCCCGCATAGGAAAACATTCAAATTAGCGACAGACAACATCACCTGTCAGGCAGATTCATGCAAAATATACACAACACTCTCTGCAGGTTGGAAAGCAGAGGTTTAGATCAGTGACCATGTGTGTGTTTGCTCTTGAGACAAGGCTGTGGACAGTGTGTGTGGTTGGTGGCTGGTTTAAGCAGCCTCACCTGGCCCCAGTCAGGCTGATTATTAGACTCCAGAGGCTGCACACCTGGGGTGCTTTGAGTAATCAATTAATCGAAGCCTTGGAAAGGGACACGGAGCAGGCGGTGGCTCAGAAGGTAGAGCGGTGGTTTGGCAACAGGGAGGTTGCCGGTTCGATCCCCGGCTCTGCCCTAAGCTAAGTGTCGAGGTGTTCCCTGAGCGAGACACCCGAACCCCAACTGCCGCCTTGCGTAGTTGACACCGCCGTCGGTGATGAATGGGTGTGTATGGGTGAATGTGGAGGCAATTTCGTTGTAAAGTTTGGCTATATAAATGCAGTCCATTCACACAGAAGGGCTGCTCCCCCCATGAATGTATATATCTGTATATGCAATACTGATTGCTAGGTAATATTTATGTAGATGTGGTCCAATATCATACTTCTAGGTGGACACTTGTGGTGTCAAAAACTGGAAGACGACACCGGTTTTTGAAACCGCTTGGAATGGCTGAACACACACCTGGTGGTATAATAGGCCTCTGTTAGGCGGGATCACTTGGCCCACAGTCGAGGTCATTGATTGGGCCCCTTTGGAACAATGTTGTCCTGAAACTCAAGTGCTTTCAGGATTGACTTGGCCTAATTGGACACAGGGGTGTACACACAACTGGCCAAGAGGGAATACCCGTGACAAAGGGGATCACTTTGAAGGGATTCTTTAAAGGCAACGTCCGCCACGGCGGGTGTTTCCTCGTTGACGGTGTCTTCGGTGACACAAGAGGCTCCTTGTGTCCGTCGCCCGCTTGCTCCCGTGCGGCAAAAACAGACGCGGTAGTTCTCGACATCCGCTTGTGTACAAAAAGACAGTTACATGTTCCGGCAACGTGTTCCCGACAAAGAAGGACGCTGAAGCGAACAGCGCGCAACAGAACAACTCTTGTGACGGAGCTTTAATTACTTATGACACAAACAAACAACAACCACGACGTCGAAGGCAAGCGTTGCCGATTAAGAGACGAGTACTGCTCCTCGTCGTAGAGTGGGAGACGATGAACGGCGGAGACAATTCCAGGAAATACAAATTATGTCATCAAACTGTCCATGTTTCCTCTGCCGTTGGGAAAACGCGAAGGTGCAGCGTTTCCGCGCGTCGGGAAGAGTTTGTCACGCTGGATCTGGGATGCGCGTACGTAGGCCCGCGCCGTAGGTTTTCGTATCGGATGTGTCGTTGGAAATAGAACAAGATGTACCCGTTGGCCCCGAAACCGGAGCGCGGGCAGCATCGGGAACGTCAATGCTGCGTGCGTGTACCCGGTTTATTATAGCACCGTGTTGTTATTTTGTCAGCGCTGCTCGGGGTTACGGGATTCAATACGGCGTCACGACCGTACCGCTCGTCTGCGGACGGCGGATTATTCCGGGCGCCTCGCATACGTCTCCGTCTCCGTGAGGCGATGACTCGGTGACGGAAGAGGAGAGAAACGGCAAGAAAAAGCGCCGTGATGTCTTTGTGAAGGATTCGTGTGATGATGACGTGTGTGTGTGTGTGTGTGTGCGTGCCCACACACACACACACACACACCACACAACACAGATAATATACAAGATTCAAGATGTTTTAATGTCAAGATGTTTAATGTATAAATACAGGGATGCAGTGAAATGAAAAAGTGCCGATGCCCAGCGGAATGTGCAACCGAACAAATACAAATACAAATACAAAAATTGGAGGGATCAGAATATCCACAATAGAATATTTACAGCAAAATGAGCAGCAGGAAAGAGACATATAAACAAATAGGCATATAAACAACAAGTACATATCCCACAAAATAGAACATATAAACAACAATACATATCACAAATAGGCATATAAACAACAATACCATATCCAACAATAGACATATATAACCAAAAATACATATCACAAACTAGACATATAAACAACAATACAGTATCACCAAATATTACATGATGAAACAACCAATACAATATCACAAATAGGCATATAAACAACAATACATATCAACAAATAGGCATATAACAAACAATACATATCACACAAATAGGCATATTAAACAACCATACATATCACAAATAGGCATATATAACAACAATACTATTCACAAATAGACAATATAAACAACAATACATATCACAATAGTCATATAAACAACAATACATATCACAAATAGGCATTAATAAACAACAATACATATCACAAATAGGCATTATAAACAACAATACATATCACAAATAGGCATATAAACAACAATACATATCACAAATAGACATATAAACAACAATACATATCACAAATAGGCATATAAACAACAATACATATCACAAATAGGCATATAAACAACAATACATATCACAAATAGGCATATAAACAACAATACATATCACAAATAGGCATATAAACAACAATACATATCACAAATAGGCATATAAACAACAATACATATCACAAATAGGCATATAAACAACAATACATATCACAAATAGGCATATAAACAACAATACATATCACAAATAGGCATATAAACAACAATACATATCACAAATAGGCATATAAACAACAATACATATCACAAATAGGCATATAAACAACAATACATATCACAAATAGGCATATAAACAACAATACATATCACAAATAGACATATAAACAACAATACATATCACAAATAGGCATATAAACAACAATACATATCACAAATAGGCATATAAACAACAATACATATCACAAATAGGCATATAAACAACAATACATATCACAAATAGGCACAAATAGGCATATAAACAACAATACATATCACAAATAGGCATATAAACAACAATACATATCACAAATAGGCATATAAACAACAATACATATCACAAATAGGCATATAAACAACAATACATATCACAAATAGGCATATAAACAACAATACATATCACAAATAGGCATATAAATGTAAGGTGAGAGTTCCATATGTGGTGGTTGGATCACTCTTGCTGAGAATAAACAGCAGGATGGAGACGATTCAAACATGTCAATAATAACTGTAAACATAAATGTGTAAATTGTTAACACTATAAACACTGTAAATCTACTTTTGTAACTTAACTCAAATATATGAATGACTTAACTTTGTGCAGACATTTGGATAATAATGTAATAATTCACTTAGACCTGATTGGCCTTCAACATTTCAGCCAAATTGGAAAGTTGTCAAGGTCAATCCGATGCAATATTTTAGCATCAAAGTGTGTAGAACAGTGAATGGTTGGTGGCTTTACAAGCTGTTCTACAATCACGTTATTGATCGCCTTTAATCAGAGCCAAAGAAACCCAGGTGTCGGCCAAAAGTCAGCATAAATCAATGCTCACTGGTTGCTTTCCTAAACTCTCTCCAATTAACTGTGCTTTGGTATTAAAGAGATGATATCTCATAAATATCTCACCTAATAAATGAAATATGATGATCATGATTATTGTTATGATTATGATGAGTGTGTTTATTATTATTATTATCATTATTATTATTATTATTATTATTATTATTATTATCATTATTATTATCATTATTATTATTATTATTATTATTATTATTATTATTATCATTATTATTATCATTATTATTATTATTATTATTATTATTATTATTATTATTATTATTATTATTATTATTATTATTATTATTATTATTATTATTATTATTATTATTATTATTATTATTATTATTATTATTATCATTATTATTATTATTATTATTATTATTATTATTATTATTATTATTATTATTATTATTATTATTATTATTATTATTATTATTATTATTATCTCCAGAGGGCATGAGGATGAGCCATATGCCACATCACATGGTACAATATGGAGGACGAACACACACACACACACACGCACGCACGCACGCACGCACGCACGCACGCACGCACGCACGCACGCACGCACGCACGCACGCACACACACACACACGCACACACACACGGAAAGGATTAGTTTTTCGTCTGCGCCAACCGACATCTCCGTGTCATCGTGTCTTTGATGGCGCAGGAGGAAGAGGAGAAGGTGGAGGTGTGTTACGAAAACATCAGACGCAATACAGAGGATCAGGATCTGTCTGTGTGAGGCTGAGGGAGGGGGGAGGAGGGGGGAGGGAGTGGGGAGGAGTGGGGAGGAGGGGGGGGGATGCTCTACTGCTGGTGGATGATGCCGCCGCCGCCGCCGCCGTTGGGAATGGAAGTGCACAGATTAAGAACAGAACACAAGTGTGGAGGTTATCACGATCGCACGACCAAAATAGACACGGGGGGAGAGACAGAGAGAGAGAGGGAGAGAGGGAGAGGGAGACAGAGAGAGAGAGAAGAGAGGAGGAGAGAGAGAGAACAGAGAGGGGAGAGAGAGAGAGAGAGAGAGACACAGAGAGAGAGAGCGAGAGAGAGAGGGGGAGGAGAGACAGAAGGGGGAGAGGAGAGGAAAGGGGGAGAGAGGGAGAGAGAGAGGGAGGGAGACAGAAGGGGAGAGAGAGAAGAGACAGACAGAGAGAGAGTGAGAGAGAGAGAGAGAGAGAGGGGGAGAGGGAGAGGGAGACAGACGGAGGGTGAGATATGCAGAGAGGAGAGAGGGAGAGAGGGGGGGAGAGGGAGACAGACGGAGGGTGAGATATGCAGAGAGGAGAGACAGACAGAGAGAGAGAGAGGGAGAGAGAGAGGGGGGGAGGAGAGACAAAGGGGGAGAGAGAGAGTGGGAGACAGAGAGAGAGAGAGAGAGCGAGAGCGAGAGAGACGGTGAGTGACACAGAGAGAGAGACACACACACACACACACAGCTAAGGGGGGTGTGTGTGTGTGTGTGTGTGTGTGAGCGGCAAACACAACACAGCAAAAGGACGGACCGATCGATCGTCGACGTATTGATCGATTGCCTGCCTCAGTGATCGACGCGCCAAAAAAAACACATAAAATAGAGATTCCTCATTAGAAACGTCCGCGGTCGTTACATTAGCCTAATGCATCACTTGTGTTGTGTTGTGTTGTGTTGTGTTGTGTTGTGTTGTGTTGTGTTGTGTTGCGCCGAGGAGCCCATCGATTGCCAGCTGGCCCCTTAATGAAGTCTCTGGCTCCAAGCTAACTACTTGTGGTCTCATTACACAGAGGGGCCGCTGCTCTGAACTGGGAGGTGCGTGGCTATTCATCAAAAAGAGGCGAGGAGGCGACCGCGCGGCGCGGCGGTGTCTGTATCGCGGCTTCCTCGGGCGGGCGGGCGCTGGTTTAATTTCGCCGTAATGCGGGTCAACGAGGTGACGTTGGTATCGGATGGGAAACTCTCCGTTTAAAGGACAATCATTAAAATTATCAGCAGAAAAGATCATTTCTGATGGACATTTAGGCCTAAATAGAATGAAAACAATAGAAAATATGTAAAGAAAATACAAATAAAAGTATAAGATGAACAGAATTCGACTAATTTACGTTTCCTTTTCTTTCGACGATGTCTGATTATTTATTATGATGCCATACACTCTGTAGACTGGGAAGGGCCCTTCAGTCTCTGGGGTCCAACAGTCTATCTACTATATTACAGCAGAACTTCTTGGGGGGAGGGGGCAGGAGCACAGAGCCTGGATAGGAAACCAACCACTGCCAGGGGGCGGGGTTACGCCTTGTTTCCTGTTTCATAACAGGAAGGTTTACACACACTCACAGAAAATGAAATAAATTGAAATGCCCCCATGTTCACCCAACCTTGAGCTTGCCTGCCAACAGACGATATAATCGATAAATATTTATCTGAAGTCTGATTTGTGAGTCTGCGACGTGCACAGACTATGATGGCTTCTATTAGTCCATTAGTCAGCACTGTTAATATCGAGGTAGGGTGCTCTGGGTACGGCCATTCAATTGATTTTCTTTCCCGAGAGTGGTAAACATTATAAATGTGCTTCCCAAAGTCCAAAGAAATCGTGGAATACGACCGCAGTCATTTAAACATGCTTGATCTTTTTGGGTTTGTGTATAGACCGGCTTAATTGAGTAACAGACTGCTTAATTTAAGTGGATGCAATCGCTTAAAAAGAGGCACGGGAGAAACACACACACCGGTGGTTAATGCTAAGTAAATGACCACGTGACTTGCTAATGTGTTTTTCATTTCTTTTTTTCATTTTCGTGTCCAAATACGAGTCAAACTGCAATGTTGTGATTTAACGACGCGCCGGGAGAGCGATCCAAGACGACATTTACCAGACGACGCTGAGCTGCAGAATTCCAGCTTTTTATTTTTTTACTGTTTTTTTTTTTTCTTTCTTCTTTCCTTGGAAGCTGCAGTTTCCCTCCATCTCTCAACGTAATAACCAGCAGTGGTTTTTAATCTCCTCAAATTAGTCCCCGGCTAATCCCGGCTGACCCGGCCGCTGACCGCCTGCTGCACGCCGAGGTTGACACGCGAGGTGGTCGTGTGTGTGTGTGTGTGTGTGTGCGTGCGTGTGCGTGTGTGTGTGCGTGTGTGTGTGTGTATGCGTGTGTGTGTGCGTGTGTGTGTGTGTGTGTGTGTGCGTGTGTGTGTGTGTGTGTGTGTGTGTGTGTGTGTGGTGTGGCTGTATGTCGTGCACGTGTGTGTGTGTGTATAGTATCTATAATGATT
>PIJE02001465.1:73557-85528 GCA_002895965.2 Coryphaenoides rupestris
TGTTTGTTTTTTTTGGGCATCGCAATCAGCACGGCTCAGACAGTGCAGCATCATCAGCAGCGAACAGACTGTTATTATATCAGATTTTATAATACGCACCAAAAAAAATGTATGACTCCACACAAAACCACAGGGTTTAGTCCTTTATTGTCGCGCGGATTACTGCGACGTGAGTATATCAATACATATGCGGTGGTATTGATTTGGACAGATCCGCCTTAACGGACACAACGTTAGCGTTATACTGTACTTGCTCGTGGTGATGAGGGTCGAGGAAGCGTTGACCCTTTGACGATGCTGTGAATCGCAGTCAGGTAATCATATGTTGTACAACACCTGTCTGTGTTCTGTTCTGCCATCCACAATGACACCGAAACAAAAGACAAACATATTTACATTGTGCATCCGTTAAAGATGTACGCCGACGTTGTGTGGATGTTTGTTGTTGCCGCGTATCGATTGAACGCAAGGCATCAGGTAATATTACAGACTCGGTATGGGAAGTGGGCGAAATATCGACGCTGGAACGTATCGTGATACTTCCCAACTTTGCGACGTGTTATCAAAACACTTGACGCACAACAATAACCATCTATTTCTCTTGTCTCTCTCTCTCTCTCTCTCTCCCTTTGGACAGATCTTCCATATGACCTATGACCTTGCCAGTGCGGTGGTGAGAATATTTAACTTAATCGGCATGATGCTGCTGCTGTGCCATTGGGACGGCTGCCTCCAGTTCCTCGTCCCCCTGCTCCAGGACTTCCCTCCAGACTGCTGGGTATCGCTAAACGGTATGGTTGTAAGTATGGCCATTTTTACCTTCTCTTCTTCCTCTTCCTATTCTTCTTCTTCTTCATCTTCTTCTTCTTCTTCTTCTTCTTCTTCTGTGGTGGTGTGGATGGTGGTTTGTTTGGGTGACGGTGTTGGGTGTTGTTGTGCAGAAGATACGCCCCCCTGTGTGAGTTGATGAAGCCCGATGATTGTGCCCGTTTGGGAAGTTTGTGACAGTTTTCTTTTTGTTATTCTCGGGGGAGGTTGTGATTCTTGGGGGAGTTGTGATTTTGTGTATCGAGGAGTAAAGGTTTGTTTGTTGTCAGGGCAAATTGGTCAATTGGGGCCTGTTGTGTTTTGCTGAATTGCATTCGAAAGATCAAGAACGGGAATTATCTGGACTTTTGACACTCCTAGCGCATGTACATAGCGAGCAATGTCTCTCACGGTTCATTATTCAGACACTTAGGTTACCCTTGAAAAGGTTTCTGCTTCTCGGTTGAGTAGATCTACCGTAGCTTTTCAGAGAGGTCGTGGGTCAAACAGCTGTGAGAGGAAAGGAGGAAGAGGAGGAGGACGAGGAGGAGGAGGACGAGGAGATGGTGCAGGAATGGAGAGATAGGTTCCCTGGTTTACGGTACAATTTCTCCTGTCCTGCAGCAGCTAGCATGATCGTGCTAGCATCTCTCCAGCTTCTCGCCACGGGCTAAATCACCAACTCCATCGATCCCACTCACAAATGATTTGTTGTTAGTCGCTTTTTGCCGCAGTCTTTATATTTTCCTTCATTTTTCCGATCGGTAATTCCGCTCCACTCTGAAATCCATTTAAACGGAGTGAGGAACATTTGCGTAATGCCCGCACATTTCAGCCTTCTCAACATCTAGGAGGTTTTATGGCTTTAGCCGGATAACGTTTTATCTTGTATCTAAATAAAATCGAGACGATAATTGGCGGTGAAGGGAACGAATGCATTCGTTGTCTGGAGTTGCATTTTCCTTTCAGGATATTGAAGAAGACGCTTCTTCAAATGATGCAGATCCTTGAAAAGGATAGTACAGTACAGTTCTACTCTCTCTTCTGAATATAAACACACTGGAATACATGAAATATGTATAGAAGATGCAAGTTGTGTGTTTTATTATTTATTTGCTGTACCAATAACACAGTGGGTACAGTAAGTAGTGCTTTCTGTATATAGCACAGTCCTGCGTGATAACCTGCTGTGCTCTCTCTCTCTCTCTCTCTCTCTCTCTCTCTCTCTCTCTCTCTCTCTCTCTCTCTCTCTCTCTCTCTCTCTCTCTCTCTCTCTCTCTCTCCACTATGAACAGAGGTCTCTCTCCCTCTGTGTTCAAAGTGAATTCTTTCCGATCTTTAAGTGAAACTGCTCAGCTCAGCTGAACCGCCCCCCCACGGTCACAACACATCTTTCATGATGCACACACAACCAAAGTTCATCTTTATTCATCCTCCTGTGTTTAATATATCCATGATGCTGTCTATTTTAATTTGACTAAGATTATTATCCTAACTGTCAGGTGTCCAGGCACGCCTGTGCTGTGATCTCCTCTAGTTTCTACCTTCTTTGCCATCCATGGTCCATTTGTGGCTGTCCCTCAACTGCCTTAACTTCCTGTTTCTGTAGACGCAGGGTAAAGCAACTCTTGTGTTTCTTCCTCCTGCCTCTTCTAACTTGGACTGTGGACACGGGGGATTGAACCCAGTACCTTTCAGATGAGAGTCAAACACACTCGTAGCCACTGAGCTACCCCCCCCCCCCCTCCCCCCCTCCTTGATTCAACCTATTTCCTCCTCTCTCTTTTATTTCAACTTTTACAACGCCGTCGCCCTGCTGCTTAATCATTTCACACCGTTGTCTTCTAGCTTTTCCTAAAAATGTTCACATGTTCACGTTGTTCCTTCAGTCCGTGCCTGTTTGGTGTCCTCCTGTCTAACCCTCACACTGACATCATCATCATCACACGATGTCAGCCACACCCCCGTGAGCAGTAGTTCATTATTAATCTCACCCTCAGTCAATGGACTGACAATCAACCAGGACATGTAAGCTTCTAGAGTCCCTCTCTCCCTCTCTCCCTCCCTCTCTCTCCCTCCCTCCCTCTCTCCCTCTCTCTCGCTCTCTCTCTCTCTCTCTCGCTCACACTCTGTCTATCTGTCTCTCTCTGAAGGCATTTCCTTCCACATCAGCAGACTGAGAGGTCGTTTTCCTATAGATTGCATCGCGAGTTAAAAAAAGATTTTATATATATTTATATATTTTTTCTTTTTTTTGGCTGTTCAATCACTCACTCCTCCCTCACGCTGTGAGGAGAGACAGAGAGACAGAGAGGAGAGATTGAAAGAGAGTGAGAGAGAGAGAGAGAGATTCACACAGAGAGATAGAGAGGGAGAGGGAGAGAGAGACGCAGAGAGAGGGAGAGGGAGAGAGAGACGCAGAGAGAGAGAGACAGAGAGAGAAAGAGAGAGACACACAGACACAGAGAGAGACAGGGAGAGAGAGGGAGAGACACACACAGACAGAGAGAGACAGGGAGAGAGGGAGAGACACACACAGACAGAGAGAGACAGGGAGAGAGGGAGAGAGAGGGAGAGACACACACAGACACAGAGAGAGACAGGGAGAGAGGGAGAGACACACACAGACAGAGAGAGAGACAGGGAGAGAGGGAGAGACACGCACAGAACACAGGAGGAGACAGGGAGAGAGGGAGAGACACACACAGACAGAGAGAGAGACAGGGAGAGAGGGAGAGAGGGAGAGACACACACAGACAGAGAGAGAGACAGGGAGAGAGGGGAGAGACACACACAGACAGAGAGGAGACAGAGAGAGAGGGAGAGAGAGGGAGAGACACACAGACAGAGAGAGAGACAGGGAGAGAGGGAGAGACACACACAGACGCACACAGACAGAGAGAGAGACAGGGAGAGAGGGAGAGACACACACAGACGCACACAGACAGAGAGAGAGACAGGGAGAGAGACAGAAGTGTTTTGCAGATATTGCTGAGAGGGGAGCGTCGGGGAGTTCTTATCTATTTGACCAATGGCAGACAGAGTGTCTTTGTCCTTGGGAAGTGCATACATACTGCGGCCCTAATCAACAGAGGAGATTAGGTCCACTGTAGCAGAGGTGGCCGGCGAGACCGAGAGGCATAGGGAGACAGCATGGGGGTTTCTTTGAATTGTAGAGCTTGTAGGGCTAACGTAGCATGCAGTGTGTGTGTGTGTGTGTGTGTGTGTGTGTGTGTGTGTGTGTGTGTGTAGGGTGCAGGGTGCCACCAGATACCCATAACCACTGTGATCCAGATGGTGTCTAACTCCATGTTCCCCCACACACAGTAAAACTAAAAGGTGCAATTCATCCAAATTACACATTAGCCATTCCGACGGTGTTTCATACCTGGTTTCTGGAGATAAAAATTGCCAATAGGGGCTGGTTATGTTTTAGCTGTTGCTCGGTGTGTGTGGAAATTAATGTCCAAGCGGGGAAGGTTTCACAGGAACCACAGGAACCAGTTGCGCAGGGCATGGCCGGCGTAATGCAATGTGTACTTTTCAATTCCCATGGGAAATGGACTGATTTGCTTTCTGTCCCGGTGGGATTTTGAGAGCCCCGAGCGACGCGATCGAAATGTATAAAAAAAAACGAAGACCGGGTGCAACACACACACACACACACATACACGCGCACACACACACACACACACACACACACACACACACACACACACACACACACACACACACACACACACACACACACACACACACACACACACACACACACATACACACACACACACACACACACACTGCACCCACGCATATACACACACACACGACAAATGCACATTTTGACGTCATCGTTCTTTGCACACATACACTTATAATGTATTAATTATTCAGTTTGCTCGTGAACATTTCTAGAGTATATTTGACAACTATTTGACTGATGGTTAAATAAAAAATGTACTATAGTGGAGTTACAGTAGTGCAACCGTGCGGTCTAGTCTGCGGTAAGCCAACAGACGGTGATTCTTAATTAAACAACTGAGGCTTAAAACTACGACATACTGTACAATGCAGCAGGCGATTCTTCATCCAAAGTCACGTGAACTTCGTCCAGACACACGTCGTCAATAAGCAGGTATCGGGGTGAGGAGGCATCTTGCTCATATCAAGTTAGGAAGGCAAACTTTGGCATCGAACCCGGAACCTATCGGCTGGGAGTCGACCACCACCCCCATCCGAGGCGATTCTATTCCCTAGTCTATCGTGTCGTCATCCAAAATGGGTTTGCTTGCAGTTCTGGCACCTGTGTGCTTTTGTGGTTAAGTTGAAATTGTACTCTGCAGCTGACGTACAATTAACATATGTGGGCGACAGTTTTAGTAAAAGTACACGGGAGTCTCTGGGTACACAATATAGTCACAGTGTTCCACCGCTCACATCCTGGGGACACGAGGAGTTTATCGGCTGCCCTGAAACATTTCTCATCCAAGCATACAATGAACTTCTCATTTGAGTACGCATGAGTTCTCATAAAAACTCACAGACTAATAGAGAAGTATATTCGTGGCGCGGGGCGGGGGGAAAAAGTCCATTACCTTAAAAATAGATAACAATTACCTGTAATCCCCGTAATGATATTTGATGAGTGTAACGCAACAGTGGACTTAAAAATAGCCAATGGCGGGAAGTTTATTACCAAAAAGAATCACACAAAAAAATTCATTATCTTCATTCGACGTTCTTGGGGTCACATTCCAGCCTAAAAAAAACCCCCACTAAGGTGGAATTACCAGTTGCCAGGAATGAGGAACTGGTTTTCCCGCCACACTTTCCGAACTTTGAATTAGCCTCCGTCGTCGTCGGT
Source organism: Coryphaenoides rupestris (assembly GCA_002895965.2). Classification (NCBI taxonomy): domain Eukaryota; kingdom Metazoa; phylum Chordata; class Actinopteri; order Gadiformes; family Macrouridae; genus Coryphaenoides; species Coryphaenoides rupestris. The sequence continues at coordinate 79,229 of PIJE02001465.1, forward strand.
GAGGCGTGTCAGTCATTCTCCTCCGTGCGGACTCCATTTCAGTAACGGCTCTCCCGATTGGTTCGTATGCTCGCTCACTCAGCGAAAGGCTTTCGATTCGTACAACTCCAAATATATATCTCCTGTATAAAGTACAAAACAGTTTATGCTACAATACAGAACTAGGATACAAAATCTAAACCCTCGGATAAATGTCTGCTGATAGTCTGGGTTTTTTTTTATAGTTTAGATTGTCGGATTTTTTGGCTGCACAACAGGTCAGTTTGTTTTGGATTACCGCCATTATTAATTATGAATTACTCAACATCTGTGAGAGCAGCAGACACACACACACACACACACACACACACACACACACACACACACACACACACACAGACACACACACACACACACACACACACACACACACACACAGACACACACACACACAGATCCACACACACACACACACACACACACACAGATCCACACACACAACACACACACACACACACAGACACGCACACAAACGCACACGTGCGTGTGCGAAAGCACCTGCGTCTGCAGTAAAACTAATCCTCCGGCGGACTAATCAAGCACACCGTGTTCTGTACTTCAAAAGTGATTTTTTTTTGTGTGTGTGTGTGTGTGTGTGTGTTTGTTTGTTTTTTTTGGGCATCGCAATCAGCACGGCTCAGACAGTGCAGCATCATCAGCAGCGAACAGACTGTTATTATATCAGATTTTATAATACGCACCAAAAAAAATGTATGACTCCACACAAAACCACAGGGTTTAGTCCTTTATTGTCGCGCGGATTACTGCGACGTGAGTATATCAATACATATGCGGTGGTATTGATTTGGACAGATCCGCCTTAACGGACACAACGTTAGCGTTATACTGTACTTGCTCGTGGTGATGAGGGTCGAGGAAGCGTTGACCCTTTGACGATGCTGTGAATCGCAGTCAGGTAATCATATGTTGTACAACACCTGTCTGTGTTCTGTTCTGCCATCCACAATGACACCGAAACAAAAGACAAACATATTTACATTGTGCATCCGTTAAAGATGTACGCCGACGTTGTGTGGATGTTTGTTGTTGCCGCGTATCGATTGAACGCAAGGCATCAGGTAATATTACAGACTCGGTATGGGAAGTGGGCGAAATATCGACGCTGGAACGTATCGTGATACTTCCCAACTTTGCGACGTGTTATCAAAACACTTGACGGCACAACAATAACCATCTATTTCTCTTGTCTCTCTCTCTCTCTCTCTCTCCCTTTGGACAGATCTTCCATATGACCTATGACCTTGCCAGTGCGGTGGTGAGAATATTTAACTTAATCGGCATGATGCTGCTGCTGTGCCATTGGGACGGCTTGCCTCCAGTTCCTCGTCCCCCCTGCTCCAGGACTTCCCTCCAGACTGCTGGGTATCGCTAAACGGTATGGTTGTAAGTATGGCCATTTTTACCTTCTCTTCTTCCTCTTCCTATTCTTCTTCTTCTTCATCTTCTTCTTCTTCTTCTTCTTCTTCTTCTGTGGTGGTGTGGATGGTGGTTTGTTTGGGTGACGGTGTTGGGTGTTGTTGTGCAGAAGATACGCCCCCCTGTGTGAGTTGATGAAGCCCGATGATTGTGCCCGTTTGGGAAGTTTGTGACAGTTTTCTTTTTGTTATTCTCGGGGAGGTTGTGATTCTTGGGGGAGTTGTGATTTTGTGTATCGAGGAGTAAAGGTTTGTTTGTTGTCAGGGCAAATTGGTCAATTGGGGCCTGTTGTGTTTTGCTGAATTGCATTCGAAAGATCAAGAACGGGAATTATCTGGACTTTTGACACTCCTAGCGCATGTAACATAGCGAGCAATGTCTCTCACGGTTCATTATTCAGACACTTAGGTTACCCTTGAAAAGGTTTCTGCTTCTCGGTTGAGTAGATCTACCGTAGCTTTCAGAGAGGTCGTGGGTCAAACAGCTGTGAGAGGAAAGGAGGAAGAGGAGGAGGACGAGGAGGAGGAGGACGAGGAGATGGTGCAGGAATGGAGAGATAGGTTCCCTGGTTTACGGTACAATTTCTCCTGTCCTGCAGCAGCTAGCATGATCGTGCTAGCATCTCTCCAGCTTCTCGCCACGGGCCTAAATCACCAACTCCATCGATCCCACTCACAAATGATTTGTTGTTAGTCGCTTTTTGCCGCAGTCTTTATATTTTCCTTCATTTTTCCGATCGGTAATTCCGCTCCACTCTGAAATCCATTTAAACGGAGTGAGGAACATTTGCGTAATGCCCGCACATTTCAGCCTTCTCAACATCTAGGAGGTTTTATGGCTTTAGCCGGATAACGTTTTATCTTGTATCTAAATAAAATCGAGACGATAATTGGCGGTGAAGGGAACGAATGCATTCGTTGTCTGGAGTTGCATTTTCCTTTCAGGATATTGAAGAAGACGCTTCTTCAAATGATGCAGATCCTTGAAAAGGCTTTTTTACTATAGTACAGTACAGTTCTACTCTCTCTTCTGAATATAAACACACTGGAATACATGAAATATGTATAGAAGATGCAAGTTGTGTGTTTTTATTATTTATTTGCTGTACCAATAACACAGTGGTACAGTAAGTAGTGCTTTCTGTATATAGCACAGTCCTGCGTGATAACCTGCTGTGCTCTCTCTCTCTCTCTCTCTCTCTCTCTCTCTCTCTCTCTCTCTCTCTCTCTCTCTCTCTCTCTCTCTCTCTCTCTCTCTCTCTCTCTCTCTCCACTATGAACAGAGGTCTCTCTCCCTCTGTGTTCAAAGTGAATTCTTTCCGATCTTTAAGTGAAACTGCTCAGCTCAGCTGAACCGCCCCCCCACGGTCACAACACATCTTTCATGATGCACACACAACCAAAGTACATTTAGATTCATCCTCCTGTGTTTAATATATCCATGATGCTGTCTATTTTAATTTGACTAAGATTATTATCCTAACTGTCAGGTGTCCAGGCACGCCTGTGCTGTGATCTCTCTAGTTTCTACCTTCTTTGCCATCCATGGTCCATTTGTGGCTGTCCCTCAACTGCCTTAACTTCCTGTTTCTGTAGACGCAGGGTAAAGCAACTCTTTGTGTTTCTTCTCCTGCCTCTTCTAACTTGTGACTACGTGGACACGGGGGGTTATAATATTACAAACTCGGGGTAATATTCAGTAACTTCATTGAAGGTCCCTGCCTTTATTTCCGCGTCGTGGCTGGCTGCTTGGCTAACTGGACGAGCAACTATCGAATCGGCTTCAATCTCCCCGAGGTTTGCGACTGTCCGTTGTCGGCGTCTTCGCACGTTGAGCTCTCTTATTGAATTCACGAGAGTGTATTCTTGTTCCAGTTCTATTGCCCGGTCTCTCGATTCGCTCGCTTTGTTCCTCAAGAGTAGACTAACAGTGCCCATTTACTTACTCTGGCCGCTTGGACGCGTGGTGCCGGTGTGCCCGTGATTGTTCGATCGTGTTTGTGAGTTAGAGAAGTTTGATTCATAGGCCGCCAAGCCATTCGGCGATGAGAGTCAAACACACTCGTAGCCACTGAGCTACCCCCCCCCCCCCTCCCCCCCCCCGATTCAACCTATTTCCTCCTCTCTCTTTTATTTCAACTTTTTACAACGCCGTCGCCCTGCTGCTTAATCATTTCACACCGTTGTCTTCTAGCTTTCCTAAAAATGTTCACATGTTCACGTTGTTCCTTCAGTCCGTGCCTGTTTGGTGTCCTCCTGTCTAACCCTCACACTGACATCATCATCATCACACGATGTCAGCCACACCCCCGTGAGCAGTAGTTCATTATTAATCTCACCCTCAGTCAATGGACTGAACAATCAACCAGGACATGTAAGCTTCTAGAGTCCCTCTCTCCCTCTCTCCCTCCCTCTCTCTCCCTCCCTCCCTCTCTCCCTCTCTCTCGCTCTCTCTCTCTCTCTCTCTCTCTCGCTCACACTCTGTCTATCTGTCTCTCTCTGAAGGCATTTCCTCCACATCAGCAGGACTGAGAGGTCGTTTTCCTATAGATTGCATCGCGAGTTAAAAAAGATTTTATATATATTTATATATTTTTCTTTTTTTTGGCTGTTCAATCACTCACTCCTCCCTCACGCTGTGAGGAGAGACAGAGAGACAGAGAGGGAGAGATTGAAAGAGAGTGAGAGAGAGAGAGAGAGATTCACACAGAGAAGATAAGAGAGGGAGAGGGAGAGAGAGACGCAGAGAGAGGGAGAGGGAGAGAGAGACGCAGAGAGAGAGAGACAGAGAGAGAGAAGAGAGAGACAACAGACACAGAGAGAGACAGGGAGAGAGAGGGAGAGACCACACACAGACAGAGAGAGACAGGGAGAGAGGAGAGACACACACAGACAGAGAGAGACAGGGAGAGAGGGAGAGAGAGGGAGAGACACACACAGACACAGAGAGAGACAGGGAGAGAGGAGAGACACACCAGACAGATGAGAGCGACAGGCGAGGAGAGGGAGACGACCACCACAGACACAGAGAGACAGGGAGAGAGGGAGAGACACACACAGACAGAGAGAGAGACAGGGAGAGAGAGGGAGAGACACACACAGACAGAGAGAGAGACAGGGAGAGAGGGAGAGAGGGAGAGACACACACAGACAGAGAGAGGACAGAGGAGAGGGGAGAGAACACACACAGACAGAGAGAGACAGAGAGAGAGAGGGAAGAGAGGGAGAGACACACAGACAGAGAGAGAGACAGGGAGAGAGGGAAGAGACACACACAGACGCACACAGACAGAGAGAGAGACAGGGAGAGAGGGAGAGACACACACAGACGCACACAGACAGAGAGAGAGACAGGGAGAGAGACAGAAGTGTTTTTGCAGATATTGCTGAGAGGGGAGCGTCGGGGAGTTCTTATCTATTTGACCAATGGCAGACAGAGTGTCTTTGTCCTTGGGAAGTGCATACATACTGCGGCCCTAATCAACAGAGGAGATTAGGTCCACTGTAGCAGAGGTGGCCGGCGAGACCGAGAGGCATAGGGAGACAGCATGGGGGTTTCTTTGAATTGTAGAGGCTTGTAGGGCTAACGTAGCTATGCAAGTGTGTGTGTGCTGTGTGTGTGTGTGTGTGTGTGTGTGTGTGTGTGTGTGTGTGTGTGTGTGCGCGTATGCATCTCTGCATTCTTGATGCGATCGTTTGCACCCGGTCTTCGTTTTTTTTTATACATTTCGATCGCGTCGCTCGGGGCTCTCAAAATCCCACCGGGACAGAAAGCAAATCAGTCCATTTCCCATGGGAATTGAAAAGTACACATTGCATTACGCCGGCCATGCCCTGCGCAACTGGTTCCTGTGGTTCCTGTGAAACCTTCCCCGCTTGGACATTAATTTCCACACACACCGAGCAACAGCTAAAACATAACCAGCCCCTATTGGCAATTTTTATCTCCAGAAACCAGGTATGAAACACCGTCGGAATGGCTAATGTGTAATTTGGATGAATTGCACCTTTTAGTTTTACTGTGTGTGGGAACAGGAGTGCATCATTATGAGTCTCTGTGGACGCCAGTGTGTGGAAGGGAGTGGGTTTTGCGGAGCACATCAGCCTTCTAACCCTCCTCTCTCCATCTCTCCCTCTCTCTCTCCCTCTCTTCTCTCCCTCCGCCCCTCCCTCCCTCTCTCCCTCCCTGCCTGCCCAAGCCCCTGGTTTCGCTCTGAATGGCCAGGCTTCATGGCCGCAGTCCTTTGACTGAACTGAGCTCTTTGGGTGTTCCATGGGTCTGAACACACACCTTCTGTTTGCGGGTACTTGTACTTGTGAGGACAGGGGTACTTGTGTGAGGACAGGATACTTGTATGGACAGGGTACTTGTGTGAGGACAGGGTACTTGTGTGAGGACAGGGTACTTGTGTGAGGACAGGGTACTTGTTTGAGGACAGGGGTACTCTGTCCTGGATGGACTCCCTGCCAAACCCTTACAAGACATCCAGAATGCAGCAGTGAGCCTGGTGTTCAACTTACCAAAATGTTCCCATGTAATCCCTCTCTTGCGCAACCTCCAAAGGCTCTCGATAATTGATCGCATTTGATTCAAGAAACTGGTACCTACCTCCAAAAACTGGTACCTACCTCCAAACAATTTATCAGACCCCGCGCCCCAGCTCAGTCCTTCACACCCAGACAACTGGTACCACCTTCACTAAGAACAGGCAAACATCGCTTGCATCGGCCAAGTGCCAACTCTTCTCTGTTCTGGCACCGTAGCGGTGGAACACGGTCCCGGCTGATGTCAGGACGGCAGATTTGCTCACCAGCTTCCGCAAGA
>PIJE02001465.1:91559-104059 GCA_002895965.2 Coryphaenoides rupestris
AACACCACCGCCACCAACACCACCGAAAATACAAACAAATACGCATTTCCTGCAACATACTGACTGGAGAGATCAGTCTATCAACCACAGCGGGGAGGAGGCGCTGACCGGGAAACACACACACACACACACACCACACACACAGAAAGTTATACAGACACACACACACACACACACACACACACAGAAAGTTATACAGACACACACACACACACACACACACACACACACACAGAAAGCTGTACACACACACACTTGCACACACACACAGACACACACACACCACACACAAAGCTGTACACACACACACACACACACACACACACACACACAGAAAGGCAAACAAACACACATACGGATAATGGCATCTCACACACACACACACACACACAGGAAAACACTAAGGTCACCGAAAAATGCTTTACTTTCACAATCTTTTCTCAATCTATTTTTTCTCTCTGAGGGTTTTATTGTTAATGTTTCAGCAGCGGTGCGACACATCGTGATTCAGAGATTTCCCAGAGACAACAATAACGATGATCGATTCAATCTAACAAACACAATTCTCCCTCCCTTGGTCATCAAAGCCCTTATATTGGCGCTGTCCTGCTGTGGATGAAGCCTGTGACCTTTAACACCGTCAGTCAGGGGTCACACCAGAGGACACCGTCCAATAGGGAGGCCAGATCAGGGGTTTAAAGAGAGAGAGAGAGAGGGATTTTCTGGCCCGGGAGGCGACCGGGGATATTATTTTAGGAGGGCTGTCTGAGCACCGAACTTGATTCTACTTCTCTCTGATTTTTTATCCCCAAATCCCCACATTTTTCAAGAGGGTGATTATCCGGCATTTTAGCCTGACCACCATCTGTGTTAGTGGTGGCGGTGGCGGTGGTGGTGGTGGTGGGGGGTGCAGTTCGGAGCACACGTGGATGTGATTTAAAGTGGCAATCTGGAATGTTTCCGTTTCGTGCTCTCTGGCGACACCTATGGGGAAAAGCGGTAATTGCATCCAAACAGCGTCGCATAGCATAGGTGACGTCGGTCCGCTGGCGGTCGTGTAATGGCGTTTACTCTCGCGGAGACCGAAAAAACTGCACTTCGTCACTTCCGCTTGTGCTCTCTGGTGGACATCCATGGGAACCAAATCACTGCGTCACTGACTGTGACTGTGACCCACCCGGTCCGTAATATAAAAAAATATACTGCAAACGCAAGGAGTGTGTGCATCAGTGGACCATAGGCTCAGTCGCCGTTGTGTTAACTCGTTCGGCGATAGATACAGACATTTATTTACAGGAAAATCTTCGAGATTACCACTTTAAATAAGGAACCCCCCCCCCCCCCCCCCCAAAAAAAAACCTCACACATTAGTGTTATTGAAGTGAAGGGCTGACCTTTTCTAGGAGTGTCTCCCAGTCGGTTAGTGGAAGGTGAGTTGGACGATGTGGCCTCTGTGTAGCTACAGAGCTACCATCTGTTTGTTTGTATTATCACTGCAACAGCACACACACACACACACACACACACACACACACCTGCATGCACACACACACACACACACACACACACACACATAACTGCATTATTCATTTGGCAACACCCAATGGAGTAATTACTTATTGGAAGACAGGAATTAGGTAAAAAAAAGAAGGAAAATCAATCAGTTGAGTTGTGTTACGTGTGAAAGTCAATATGACGGAGGCTTCATAACGGGGACATACAAAGTTAATAGGATATATGCACATCTGTTGACGGGCTTAACACGGACACACGATGAACACACGACGAACACACTATGCACACACACACATGCACACACACACACACACACACACACACACACACACACATATTCTCATGTTCGCGCGCACACACTCACACACGTTATGCACGCTATAAACACACTATAAGCACGCACACACATACACACGCTATAAGCAAGCACACACATACACACACTGTGCACACACACATACCCTCTCACAACACACACACACACACACACACACGCACATTACACACATACACTCTTTCCAAGATATTATACACACACTATAAACACACATGCACACACACACACACACACACACACATAATATGGTTTGGCAGTAATGCAACGTGCACAAACACACACACAGACACACAAACACACACATAGACACACACACACACACACACACACACACGCACACACACACGAACATGCACTCAAAGGTTAGCGGAAATGCAGAGCGCACATCACATCCATTACGCCGCGTAGCCGATAGCTAGGAAAGTGTTTTTTTATGTTTCATCACGGCGGGGAGGACACAGACGGGTCACCTTGACCACAGAGACCACAGAGGCACCGGCAAAAAACAATCAGGCCATTTATTCATTTACAAACTACATCTAAACACCATCATCGCGCTCGCTCCCAGTCCTCTGCGGTCGGCTCTGACCTTGCTGGTCTGTCGCAGAGTCTCTGCTGCATGGGGGGTGGTGGTGGGGGGCGGGGGGGGGGGGGGGTCCTTAATGTTAATGTTGCTCAGCATTGCAGTCAGAGGCCCGTCTGACTCAGTGTGGTTTTGGCCTTCTGTATGCATAATTATACTCACAGACTCCCAGTATAATAACCCAGTGCATTTGTTTCCATAGAGAGTCGTTTGGGCACCGAAGAGTGCCGTGAACGCGTGATTAATGAGCTGCACACATTCACGGGAAAGGGATACCGTCGAAGACATTCATAATTGCATAATAATAAGAAGATATTGTTGTGCTACTAAGGTGGTAAGCTGGTCTCCACTGCGCTCATCCATAACTAATATGTGCCTAATAAGACCAAACATTGTTTCGTTGCGGGGATTATGATTGGCCGTTGCTGTCATGTTCACGTTGACCCGGTGTCATACATATTGAATGCTATTTATTGAAATTGTTGTTTGCATTTCGCATTGCATTAAGATAAACCAGAGAGCCCCTCGGATGCTGATTCACACACTGGAATATCGTAGGTCATCACTTGCATGGAGACACTTTTATCCAAAACCACCCGAGTGTGATTAGCCATTGCATGCCCATTTCAAATATGTCATGTGACTAGCCCCCCCCCCCCCCCCCCCCAGTGACATCACAAGTGGGAGTGTCCACCCCACTTGTGTACGTTATGTGGTGGATAGATAAGCCTACTAGTTGGTACGGTACAGTCCGCTGGGGTAGGCTGGTAGACTGACTAGGGGGCGGGGGGGGGGGCGGGGGTTCAAACGGCTCCTAATGGCTAATCCCACGCACACCTGGGGGGTAAAATAGGGGCCGTTTACTGGAGAGCGAGGGACAATCGTGCACCAGGTCGGAAAATCGCAATGCAAACGTTGCAACACGCTGACAGGCATTTTTGAAACTGCATTTTTTCTTCTTAAATGATCATTGGATTGCATTTATATCATCGCTTTACAGTATTGCCTCACATTCACCCATTCATACACAGACGGCGGTGTCAACCATGCAAGGTAACAACCAACACGTCAGGAGCAGGTAGGGTTAGGTGGTGTCTTGCTCAGGGACACCTCCACACTTAGCTAGGAGGCGGAGGAGCCCGGGGATCGAACCAGCAACCTTCCTGTTGCCAGACAACCGCTCTTACCTCCTGAGCTACTGCCGCCACCGACACTTCTTCTTCTTCTTCTACTTAACAAAATTCCTCCTCCTCCTCTGCTAAAGCGTGGGTCTAATCTGCACACCACCACACAGCCCCGTGGAGATGCTCAGCTGACAGCCGGACGGGCGTGTCGGTGCGGCTATGGCGGCGGCGGCGGTGGTGTTTTTAACCAGAGATGGGGGGGGGGGGGGCTAGAGGCCCAGGGAGAGCCTATCGGGGGGGACGCCCCCTCAGCCTCGGATGATGGATTCATTCATGACAGCCGCAGAGGCGGTGAGGCAGAGGCTCGTATTGTATGGGAGAGGATAGATCTGAGACAGGTAATCTTCACACAATGGGGCGGGCTGTGATGGCACAGACAATGGAGGGTGGAGAAAGGAAGAGACAGAGAGTAGTCAATGAGATAAGGTGGAGGTGGAGTTAAATTGGACGAAGAAGAAGAGTTGAAAGAAGAGAAAAAGTCCTTGCGTCGTCGCGTTTCTGCTCGCCGGCCCTGCCGACGCGCGCGCCGTCGTCGAATGTATTTAATCTGAAAGCGCTGAGTGGTTTTAAAAAGCGTTGACACAAGAGAGAGGAGTAGCAATCAGAAGGTGTGGAAGGTGAGCTGAGGATTCCTGCCTGAGCCTCTGGCACCCTCTGTGTTGTGGTGTGTTGTGTGCCCAGGTGGCTTCTGGGTAACCGTAGACGGGGTGGGTTAAAGGGCTGCACGCCATGCAAGTCTCCGTCAGCACATTAGTCCTTATTACGTTACACTAGGAACGCACTGTGCTTGTTGTTATGCACGCTAATGCTGTTATTATATTGTACACGGAAAACTGAGTTAGCATTACGTACTTACAGGGTTGTCTTTCATTGGCGGGGTTAGTTTATTCTTTTATCTATCTGTCTATCACACACACACCTCTTCAAAGTTTAATGGATGAAAATGCATATTTGGCAGCACTGCTCCTGTTGCGTTTTAATATTCAGAACACGGATTGGGTTACCAGGTGAAGTGTGGACTATGCTGCATGACTGTGGCCTATTATTCGTGCAAGCGGCATGTGTTATGACATTAAACAGAGTAATAATATAGCAATACAAAAAAATATATATCATAATATGTCAAAAATAAGCAATAAAAAGGTGCAATTTAAAGAAAAGATTTGCGTTAATGTAATGCAGTCGTTGTCCATGGGGGGGTGGGAGTCAGTGGGGTTAAAGGTTAAAATAACGTGTAGTGTAGTGTCCGCAGGGGGCTGTGGGAATCGTTGGGGGTCAAACAGCGTCTTCCATACGAACGTATTCTCCCGCGACTCCACTGCTGCCAGCAGCTGACGACAACGGCAGCTGCTGGGAGCGGCGTTCACTCTGCTCTATATAAAGACTCAACGACGACCGTCTCCGTGCTCGGTGAGCGAGTGCAGAGCGCGCTAGCGTCTCCTCCACGCGCTAGCGCCGAGCTAGCAGTCGGTCGCCCTCCCCACCCTTCCCCTCCCGCTCCTCCCGCCTCAGCTAATCGGGGCAGCTACCTTGGCGTGACATCACCCCGAGGCCTGTACTTCCTGTTCCCTCCTCCCCCTCTCTCTCTCTCTCTCTCTCTCTCTCTCTCTCTCTCTCTCTACCTCTGCCACCTGCGTCTTCCACGTGCACGCCTCTCCTCTTCCCAGCTCTCCTTCGTCGCGCACATCCTTTCTCGTGCGCGGCTTCCTCGTGCGCGGCTTCCTCGTGCGCGGCTTCCTCGTGCGCGGCTTCCTCGTGCGCGGCTCCTGGACGGCTCCTCTCTGACTGAACGTGAGAACCACAGCTCGCCTGTGTCTCGCCGAGGTGCAGCCACACAACTTCAGACAGAACGGGGGGTGGAGGAGGACGAGTGGACTTTAGCGTGCGTTTAGACACTTTCATCCACATGCAACTTAACAAGATTTTTATGGAGCTTTTCTTTTTAATATATATGTCTTTAAGGAGCAGGATCGGGGGTTAGTCGGTGTTTTGCTCAAGGGATGCTTACAGGTGCAGACTGCAGACGTCGGCGCTCAAACTCAGAACTTTCCTGTTTGTTTGTTTTGGTTTTTTTTACGACCACTAGATGGAAAACTAGACACTAAACTCTTTTTTCTCTTGGTTTTGTGTCTCGGTTGGGGGCTATCTATTGCTCACGGTGTTCTTCTCTCCTTGCTCTGTCCCCACCAGTACAAACAAGTGGAGCAGTACATGTCCTTCCACAAACTTCCGGCCGACATGCGGCAGAAGATCCACGACTACTACGAGCATCGGTACCAGGGCAAGATCTTCGACGAGGACAACATCCTGAGTGAACTCAACGACCCCCTCAAGGAGGTGAGACACTTTTCTACGTTTTATATGTTTTATATGCAGGATTTATGATGCATTTCCTGGAATGCACATAATAATCTTGATGGTTGACGTCCCATTTCCTCTTTGAGCGCTTAAGGACTTTATCTTTGGAGTAAAAATACACAGAAAACTGAAAATGAAAGTATATATATATATATATATATATATATATAATTTGTGTTATTTATGCTTATGGCGCTCTGGAACCACCACAATGTCATATTTCTGTATTGTTGACACACTTGGTGGGATACATAACACAATGTTGACACTCCAGGTTGAAATCCCTTTGAATGCCTGCTCCATATTTATTTTAGGAACAATACAGTAAAATACACACACACACACACACACACACACACGCACACGCACACGCACACGCACACGCACACGCACACACACACACACACACACAACACACACGCACGCACGCACGCACACACACACACACACACACAAAGTGACAGGTAAGTAGAAGACTTATCCTGCTCACACATGAATCGATTCCCTCTGAGGGGATAAGCGAGGTTTTATTTTCCAGCGGGGAAACAAAGCATCAAAGGCACGCGACCTGACTTTTAGACTTTTAGACATTTTCTTTCATTCGCGATTAAACAGCAACAACAACAACAACAACAACATTACAATAGTTATATTGTTCGTTACAAAGCTGTATTGTGAGTCATATATTCAACACATGGATCACCTCGTTGTCAAACCGCTGCCCAAATAAGCTGTTTGTTTCTTTACTAGACTGTTGTAAGTGAGAAGGAGACATTTTAAATGGAGATAACATAAAGTAATAGGCTGCCACTGTTCTCACGTTTGACAGTTAAGACATAAGACATTAGAATATGTTGTTGTGGAGCCATTTAGTCATCTTGATGAAATGTAGATTAAAATATAATCACCGGGGTTAAAGGCGCCCTGTTACGCCACCGGGTGTGAGAGTCGTTTCAAAACTAAAATTGTCATCGTGACGAAGTGACATCACAAGTGGGAGTGTTCAGACGTATACGCTGATGACTAGATCAGTTTACCAGTTGGCACAGTCCACTGGGTAGTCTGATCTCGTCAGTGTACATCGAGGTACACTCTCCCACTTGTGATGTCGCTGTGATGTCACAATGACGGATTTAGTCACACGACTATTTTGAAACAGCCAGTAATGGCCTGGTGTTGAACACACACCCTTTAAACTATATATAGTTCAATGGGTAATGTGTGCGATGATGCACGCCTAATAAACGTTAGATTTGCAGAATAATTAGGCTAAGGGGTTACGAAGAACTCATTGTGTTTCACAGCCAGGCATGCAATGTTCTGCTTGACTCCACCACCACCACCACCACCACCACCACCAGCTCCTCCTCCTCAAACATGCACACTTCCCGGGAAAGATCCCCAAGATCACCACTCATGGCCACTTACTGGTGCCACTTACTGGTGCCTCTTCTGGTGCCCCGTGTGCGTCACTCCAGACGGCGCTCGCAGCTCTCTGACTGTCTCTGATCATCTCTCATACGCTCTCATCTCTCATACGCTCTCATCTCTCATACGCTCTCATCTCTCATACGCTCTCATCTCTCATACGCTCTCATCTCTCATACGCTCTCATCTCTCATACGCTCTCATCTCTCATACGCTCTCATCTCTCATACGCTCTCATACGCTCTCATCTCTCATACGCTCTCATCTCTCATACGCTCTCATCTCTCATACGCTCTCATCTCTCATACGCTCTCATCTCTCATACGCTCGCTCGATCGCAGTGTAAAATCGGGGAGGTGTGTGTCGACTAATGCCAGTGTAGTCTCAGGCCACGGCGTTCATTCAGCCAACAACCCCTCCGCTGATTGGCTATCGGCACGTTGAAGTCCCCTTGTCATTGGACGAGAGTCATCCGTCACAAGACGCGGAGATTGCAAAGTGCCTCTCCCCCTGGCGTCTGCACAGCAACAGACAGAGCTGTGTGTGTGTGTGTGTGTGTGTGTGGTGTGTGTGTGTGTGTGTGTGTGTGTGTGTGTGTGTGTGTGTGTGTGCGCGCATCTAACTGCGTATGTCTGTCTGTGTGTGTGTGTGTGTGTGTGTGTGTGGGCGCATCTAACTGCGTATGTCTGTCTGTGTGTGTGTGTGTGTGTGTGTGTGTGTGTGTGTGTGTGCGCGCATCTAACTGCGTATGTCTGTCTGTGTGTGTGTGTGTGTGTGTTGTGGATGTGATTTGTGTGTGTGTGTGTGCCTGTCTGTACATGTGTGTGTGTGTGTGTTTCTGTGCATGTGAGTGTGTGCGTGTCTGTGTATCCATGCGTGTGTGTGTGTGTTTGTGTGTATATGTGCACATGGCTATGCAAACATGCGTGCGTGTGTGTCTGTGTGTGTGTGTGCATGCCTGTGTGTGTGTGTGTGTGTGTGTGTGTGTGTGTGTGTGCATGCCTGTGTGTGTGTGTGTGGTGTGTGCATGCCTGTGTGTGTGTGTGTCTGTGTGTGTGTGTGTGCATGCCTGTGTGTGTGTGTGTGTGTGTGTGTGTGTGTGTCTGTGCGTGTGTGTGTGTGTGTGTGTGCATGCCTGTGTGTGTGTGTGTCTGTGCGTGTGTGTGTGTGTGTGTGCATGGCTGTGTGTGTGTGTGTCTGTGCGCGCAAACAAGAGAACAACTCCTACTCTCCCCGCTGTGTGTTTGCGTGTCTGAAGGGAGATGGGGAGGAGGAGGAGGAGGAGGAGGGGAAGGTAGGAGGAGGAGGAGGAGGAGGAGGACAAGGAGGAGAGCGGGGAAGATGGCCGACACCCCGGGGCAAACTCGTCAGCCGCAGAATATCGTGCCAGAAAGTTTCTCCTCAGGGTGTCGGGGAGCGGGGAAGTGCTCTAGACCGGGGAGGTATTATTAGGGTGCAAGACGAGTGCAGCGGTATAAGTAGCTTCCGTCCTCCTCCCGGGTGGAGGAAGCCATCAGAGATTACCTCGGAGGGGTCGCCGATCGCAGCGGCGGTGGAGATGATGATGGCGCGGTGATCGCCATGTGACCGATGATGACGTGTCTGAGTTTACATTACATTTAGGGGCGTTTGTCAGACGCTTTTATCCAAAGCGACTTCCATGGAGTACATTTGTTGAAGGAGAGACAGCAATATATCACTGTGGTACATAAAGATAAGAATAGAGCAGGTTTAGAGCATTCATTGCTGCAAGGCTAATAGAACGAGTTTCAGAACTCGTTCTATTAGCCTCGTTAGGTTGCCTGCATAATAGCTGAGATAAGAGCAGACGTGCCATTCTGAGTGCATTACCAACATCTAAGAACATACAAGATGCTAAACGATGCTAAGTACTGTTAATAATGCCAAGACGTACAAACACACAAGTGAGTGCTGGGGTTAGGAGAGGGGAGGGGGCGGGGTTATGCAGAGTCCAGGTGAACTCTGAACAGGAGGGTCTTGAGTCTCTTGCGGAGAATCACGGCGCCTCTTACTGCTTAGCATTGCTTAGCATATTGTACATTCTTCTATGTTGGTAATGCACTCAGAATGACACGTCTGCTCTTATCTCAGCTGTTATGCAGCAACCTAGCGATTATGAAACTCGTTCTATTAACCTTGTAACTATGAATGCTCTAAACCTGCTCTATTCTTATCTTTATGTACCACAGTGATATATTGCTGTCTCTCTTTCTACAAATGTACTCTTGCTTTTATCGCTTTGGATAAAAGCATCTGCCAAATGCCCCTAAATGTAAATGTAAATGCTTCTACCTTTTGAACCTTTTTTGTACGTTTTTTCTCACTGCTTCCCTGCTTTTTTTTTACATTTTATTTCCTCCCGTCCCCCTTCAGGAAATCGTCAACTTCAACTGCCGCAAGCTGGTGGCCACCATGCCGCTGTTCGCCAACGCCGACCCCAACTTCGTGACGGGCATGCTGAGCAAGCTCAAGTTCGAGGTCTTCCAGCCCAACGACTACATCATCCGCGAGGGCACCGTGGGCAAGAAGATGTACTTCATCCAGCACGGCGTCGCCAGCGTCATCACCAAGTTCAGCAAGGAGATGAAGCTCACCGACGGATCCTACTTTGGCGGTAAGGGACAACTTTGACGTTTGGCCGTCGCTCAGGTTCATGTTATGTATAATAAAGTGTTTTGATGACATGCTGGATACAACTATGGTGTGGTGGGAGAGTGTGTGTGTGTGTGTGTGTGTGTATGACTGTGTGTGGTGGGTGGCGGGTGGTTTAAAGGAGACATACCAGTCATACCACCAGGTGTGAGCGGGATTAGCCATTCCACGCGCTTTCAAAAACCTGCCGGAATGGCCCCACTTGACACCACCTAGAAGTGTGGTGGATAGATCAGCCAACCGGCCTACTCAGCGGGAGGCTGATCTATCCACCACACTTCTACGTGGACACGGCCATTTGCGGAGAAATGAAATGAGAATCTAAAATGTATTTGCATGATAGCAATAGGAACAAAGTCATCTATTTATTTCTGGGGACAGAGTATTTAATCTAGATGCATTGCGTTTGGATAAAAATGTGTACTACATTCTAGCAATAATATATTTATGCTTTTTTTTTATCTATTTAATCTATAATCTATTTAATCTATAATCTATTTAATCTATAATCTATTTAATCTATAATCTATTTAATCTTTGAAAACATGATGTCTCTTGGACTTGCAAAAGCATGACTTGTGTGTTTCCGTTCATACACTATATTAAGTTAAGTCCACGTTATGTTACCTACAGTAGTTGCACACGCAATCCCCCACACACACACACACGATCCCCACACAAACACACACACACACACACACACACACACACGCGATCCCCACACAAACACACACACACACACACACGCGATCCCCACACAAACACACACACACACACACACACACACACACACACACACACACACACACGCGATCCCCACACAAACACACACACACACACACAGGTTCAATCCAGCATGCCTTGATACGCGGCTAAGTTGTGGGAGCCCGGGGGGTCGTAGATTTGATGCTGGGTTTGAAGTTGGGTTATTTTCCATGTTGGGTCTCATTAAGTGGGGTTTGGATGTGTGTGTGTGTGTGTGTTTGTGTCCGGTGTGTGTGTGTGTGTGTGTGTGTGTGTGTGTGTGTGTGTGGTTATATAACCCCTCATCTGGCTGGTGAAGCCGGCCAAGGAGTGGATCAGGCATCCCTTAGGCTGACAGGGTTGCAACCCGACCCCGCACCCCCACTGCTTTCGTCTCTCTCTCTCTCTCTCTCTCTCTCTCTCTCCCTCTTTATCTCCCCCCCCTCTCTCTGTCTCTCTCCCTCTTTCTAACTGTCAACCACTCCACTCACCCATTCTTTGCAGTCCTACCCTCTTTGGTCCCGATAGGATTGAACCGGACCGGGCCGCACGAACACAACCACACTGCATCACGTAATTGCGTAATTCTCTGCCGTTATATTATTGTCACAATCGTCATTCATCGAACGCGTCACACATGAAAGGTCAACGTCGTTTCACTGTTTACTCCTCGACAATATAAATGTCCCTATAGAGAGAGAGAGAGAGAGAGAGAGAGACTACAGGGACACAAGAGAGTGTGTGTGTGTGTGTGTGTGTGTGTGTGTGTGTGTGTGTGTGTGTGTGTGTGTGTGTGTGTGTGTGTGTGTGTGTGTGTGTGTGTGTGTGTGTGTGTGTGTGTGTGTCTCGGTTCAACGTCTTCCTCCCTGTTTTAGATGCGCTTGTATATTTAATCTCGTGGGTTTTCTGCTCCTGTGCTGTGAAAACAGACGCGAGGCTTCTAAGAATACCTCCAGCGTGCTATTTTATTATACCGCTGTTCGTTGACACATGCAGGCCCTTCACTCTCCCAACACTCGGGAGAATCAAACACCATGGCACCATTACTCGTCAGCAGAGCTACAGTAATGTGGATAACTTAAAGATTTGTGGAAGCATATTCCAACAAAAAAGCTGTTCTTCCTAACTCAAAATTTTGCAATGTTTTGGGATAAGTTCACAGAAGCTGTGAAATGGTTTCAGTGTGTTACGTTAATCCTGCCCGATGGACGTTTGTGTTTTCCCATTAGCAACATCTAGTGGCTTTACACAGAGTTATAGATAGAGTCACGGCGATATAATTTTCCCACAATGTATAATTTAGTAAAAAAAATAAATAAAAAGCTGCAATGAAAGAGTTACATCGTGCAGTTTTAATGAGAAACGTCTCAAAATAATGTGCTCAACATGTAGCCGGGAGCGCGCGTCGGTGTTAGCCGTCTTATACAAATAATCCACGTGGAACGCTCTGCCGTTAGCGTGAGGGACACATGGGGGGAGGGGCATCGTGGCTCACAGCCAATAGAAATCCCCCACGGCCCAAACGCTGAACATCGAGCCAATGAGCTTTTGACAAACAGAGTGTACCGGCCAGCTTGAGTTTGTTAACGACGGGGGAAACGCAGCGAGGTCCCGAGGGCAGGCGAGTCTCGCTCACTGTTTCCCCTCCAAGGAGACCAAATTAATCACGGCCCCCGGC
>PIJE02001465.1:109059-129689 GCA_002895965.2 Coryphaenoides rupestris
ATTATATTATATCGATGTTGTGATGATGTGTATGAGACTAGATATCGCCTAGATAAGTGTTGTCTTTTGCTGGTTTTGATGGCTGCATTTCAGTCGTTGATTATTGATCTTCAACATCTTGTGTGAATATTTTTGTGAAAGCGCCAATCGTCTTTTCGCATTATCAATGTCAAGATGTGCGATTTGGTCGAGAATCAAGATCAATATTTGATTTTGTCCATATCGCACAGCCCTAGTTGCTGCTATTCTGATCCTGTTTAGCAATTCACAATTGTCATATTGTAGGATAGGCTAATAGTTACAGATAGATATTGTCAATATAGTTTCACTCGAAACTCATGTTTATTTTGCACTAAAGTTCTTCATACAATGAGACAATAATTAGTCAAGAACGTGGTTATTTTTCTACTATTTATTTTGTAAATAGTACCAGAAAACTTGCTATATCGGGTTAAAATATATTGGAAATATCGCCCAGAACTTATCTAATGTGGCTATGTTTTACATTTGACTAGTTTAGCTTTCATCCAACAGTACACATGTATTTTTTTTAAGATACTGTCTCATATATGAACAGGTAAGGGGGGTCGGACAACGAGACACACCAACGCCTCGAAACTCTGAACGAGAGCGAGCGTAGCGCCGCCCGGCCCATTTCACTCCAAGACGAGACGCAATCATTCCTCTCAGCAAAGTGGCTCCCTCGTCATGCTAGCCTGGTGTTTAGTAGTCCGTCCGTGAGAAGCACAGCCACGGCAATTACCATGATACTGATTGAGAGAGAGCCTCTTGTACGGACCTCCGCCGCCCCGTGAATCAAGCTAGCGCCGCGGCCGCCAGAGTACCGCTGATGATCTGGCAGTTTTTATTTTTTTATTTTGCTTTCCCCATTAGCCTTTTTTTCCCCTTCCCTTCCCCTAGCCCTAGCCTAGCCTAGCCTAGCCTAGCGCCCGGGCTTTGTCTCTATGGTAATGCGGCGCAATGTTAAGGGGCCGTCGGATAATGCGGGGAGGAGATGATGTTTCGCGAGGCGTTGCAATTATTCCTGTTGAAGCCTGTGTGTGTTCTCTTGTCCTCAACTGTAATCATCCTCTCAGTGTTGATCTCATCCAGTGTTCATCTCATCCAGTGTTCACTGTATTTGTGTATTTATGCCGCTGCTCCGATAGCGTCGCCATGAATGTGAATTACAATGTCATGATTGTTTTGCCTCTTTTTCCCTTTTACTCTTTTTACTCTCTCCCCCTTCTCTCCCCCTTCTCTCTCCCTATCTCTTTTTCTCTCTCTTTTCTCTCTCTCTCTCTCTCTCTCTCTCTTTCTCCCCAACTCTCTCTCTCGGTACCCAATTCTCTCCCTATCTCTCTCTACCTCTTTCTCCCTCTCTCTGTCTCTCTCTCCCCATCTCTCTTTCTCTCCCCATCCTCTCTCTCTCTCCCTCCCCATCTCTCTCCCCATCCCTCTCTTTCTCCCCCATCTCCCCCTTTCTCTCTCTCTCATTCTCTCTCTCCTCTCTCTCTCCCCATCTCTATCGTATTCCTCCCTCGTTCTCCCCATCTCTCTCTCCTCTCTATCCCTGTCTCACTCTCTTTCTCTCTCTCCGTTCCTCTCTCTCTCTCTCCCCATCTCTATCGTATTCCTCCCTCGTTCTCTCCATCTCTCTCTCCTCTATCCCTGTCTCACTCTCTTTCTCTCTCTCCATTCCTCTCTCTCTCTCCCCATCTCTATCGTATTCCTCCCTCTTTCACCCCATCTCTCTCTCCTCTCTATCCCTGTCTCATTCTCTTTCTCTCTTCTCCATCCTCTCTCTCTCTCCCCATCTCTCTCTCCTCTCTATCCCTGTCTCACTCTCTTTCTCTCTCTCCATTCCTCTCTCTGTCTCTCTCCCCATCTCTATCGTATTCCTCCCTCTTTCTTCCCATCTCTCTCTCCCACTCTATCCCTGTCTCACTCTCTTTCTCTCTCTCCATTCCTCTCTCTCTCTCTCTCCCCATCTCTATCGTATTCCTCCCTCGTTCTCCCCATCTCTCTCTCCTCTCTATCCCTCTCACTCTCTTTCTCTCTCTCCATCCCCCTCTCTCTCCCCATCTCTCTCTTTCTCTCTATCCATCCCTCTCTCTCTCTCTCTCCCCATCTATCTCTCCCCCATCTCTCTCTCCCCATCCCTCTCTCTCCCCCATCTCTATCTCTCTCCCCCATCCCTCTCTCTCTCTCTCTCCCCATCTATTTCTCCCCCATCTCTCTCTCCCCATCCCTCTCTCTCCCCCATCTCTATCTCTCTCCCCCATCCCTCTCTCTCTCTCTCTCTCCCCCATCCATCTCTCTCCCCCCATCCCTCTCTCTCCCCCATCTCTATCTCTCTCCCCCATCTCTCTCTCTCTCTCTCTCCCCCCTCTCCCAGAGATCTGTCTGCTGACTAAGGGCCGGCGGACGGCCAGCGTGCGCGCCGACACCTACTGCCGCCTCTTCTCTCTCTCCGTGGACCACTTCAACGAGGTGCTGGAGGAGTACCCCATGATGCGGCGCGCCTTCGAGACCGTCGCCATCGACCGGCTGGACCGCATCGGTAAGGCGCCTCCCCCCCACCTTTTTCGCCACTCCCCCAACCCCCTCTCCCCCCCCCCCACCGCCTCCCTCACATCGCGTTGTCCCTCCCCCCCCCCCCCCCCCCCCCCCCCCCCCTCTCTCTCTCGTCCGACTGGTCAGGCGTCAGCGTTGCCCGTCATGCCTCGTGGTCTCGTCTCCATCCGGTGTATCTGTCTGTCTGTCTGTCTGTCTGACTTGTCCGTCTGTCTGTCTGTCGGTCTTCTGTCTGACTTCCATCGCGGCGTTGTGTCTGCCATCTTGTGCTGCATGCTGACATGTTTGCTCCTTCTTCTCTTCTATGGTCTTTTTTTTGGTCCTCCCTTTTTCTCTCTCTCTCTCTCTCTCTCTCTCTCTCTCTCTCTCTCTCTCTCTCTCTTTCTTTTTCTGTCTATAAGTATATAACAACAAACAAGTGTGTATGATGTAACACGGAGCATTCAGTCCTGTGCACATAATTACGCCCTCACAAATACCAACACCAATATTGTGGATGAGTCCTTTTTGTATTTTTTGTTTTTTGACCTGGAAGGTGGTGCATGTTGTTGGCCCCCCGGGGGGGTGGAAGGGAGTCAGTTCGTATCACCCCCCACCCCACCCCACCCCACCCTCACCCTCTCCTTGGTGTTAACCCCGCCCCCTCCTCCTCCCCCCACCCACCCACCCCTCTCCCACTCCCACCACCACCTCCGACTACAACACTGGAGCCCCCCGAGGCCCGGGCGGACGGAAGCTAACCCTCGCATGCATGTGCCTCCGCCTCTCTCCTGTCCTTCCACTCATCCTCCGCACACCTGGGTACGAGCAGCTCTCCACCCCCAACACCACCACCACCCGAACCCCCATCCAATCAGCCAGCAGTCAGACTCCCGTCACCCAGACCCTGAGAGTAGAGCAGTCGATAGAGGGGGGGCAATAGCGAGGCGACTTTCAGAGGGTCCCTTAGAGAGGTCCAAGGGAACTCTGACCAGAGGCTTGACTCACCGTCTCAGTCAGTCCTTTGTAAATCTCCCCACATTGAACCGCGCTCCGATGTCCGATCATAAGTTAATCACGCTCCACTACCGTGAAGGTTATTGAGAAAGTTCACGAGAAAGTCATTGAGAAAGAACGGGAGCTGAAGGAGAGCGATTAAGAATGTGTGTTTTGCACATTTGCCAGTTTGAAAAAGGGGCAAATGTATTGAACTCAACCAGGGCGGTTATTGTTTGGGTACCAAGCTATACGTGATTTGATTTAACTGTCACACACTCTTTTTCTTTGTAGGAATACTTGAAGTCTACTAAACAAATCATGTCAAAACTACAGTCCTGTTCAACGTAATTCAACTTAAAGGGGCCCTATTATACCACCAGGTGAGAGTGATGAGCCATTACAAGCCGTTTAAAATGTGACTAAAATCGTCATTGCGACGAAGTGACATCACAAGTGGGAGTGTCCACCTGCATGTACGCTGACTAGGTCAGTTTACCAGTGGGTCCAGTCCACTGGAGGTAGTCTGATCTAGTCAGCATACATCCAGGTGGACACTCCCACTTGTGATGTCACTTCGTGGCAATTTTAGTCACATGACAATTTTTGAAACGGCTGTAATGGCTCATCACTCTCACACCTGGTGGTATAATAGGGCCCCTTTAAGTTGTATACATACTGTATATTCATACATTCATACATACATAAATACACTTATGTAACTGTTTTTTATGATCATAGTTTTATGAAATCACTGCACAATAATATTTCTATCTGCTTGAGAATAGAACAGTAAAAACTAATCTTACTCTGCACACTCCCAGCCCTTAATCACATTCTGATAGATTTGTTTTTAATAAACAGCATAAATTGACTTTATTATGTGAATATTGGTATCAAGGGGCATTAACGCTTATGTGTCATAGGGGGACACTTAACCTTCATAGCGTTGCTTTATTTTGAGAACATCTATTTTAGTAAATGTTTTTCAAAACTTTACAAAATTGGACGCTTGTTCACAAAGCACCTCAAAATTCTTCTCAACTTTAAAGAGGCAAATGCCATTTAAGTGCTTTTTGTGTGGAGAAACAAAAAAAGACATGATATTATATCATCGTGATATGAATAGCAATCATCCCATCATACAGTAAGGTATTTAAAAATATATATTTAAATATATTTCAACTTTTGGGTCACAGGAAACTATGCTTGCACATTTTCTGCATAAGCTAATTTTCTGTTATGATCTTAAAATAGTACAAAAAATGCTAACCTTAACGATAGTGTGCCAATGTTGTCTCAAAGCGTTGAACAAGCTGCATCGGGGAGTCTCTGTATCTTTGTCGTAAATGTCGATGTTTTTCCTTCATTGTCACGGCTTTGTGTTTGTCCGTTGTTTTGGCCAACGTCAGGCATGTTGGTATGGAACGCCCTGCAAACCTACCGTTGACTCAACATTGCAATACTATTGTGACAAGCAAGTAGGCAAACAATCAATAATCCATTTGTGATTGTTGGTTCCGAGACTCCAAAGTAAGTAAAGTAAGTAAGTAAGTAAGTAATTCTGTCTCCTTGTGGTTGAGAAGAATACTGCTTTTGAAGGAACACGCAGCAAACGTTTCCTTTTTAACATGCGGTGCCCGATGCCCTTTGTCAAACAAAAAAACTACATTTGCCCTTTTAACGCGAGTACTCAGTTCGTCTTAGCTAGCAGAGTCACACATCCCTTTCAAAATGGCAGTCACGCCCACTACCGCGCAACACTTCTCCTCACAGAAGTGTTGTTGCTTCGATCCATTCATTCAAACTGATCATTAACGGGGGGGGGGGGGGGGAACACACACATATGATGTCATGATCTGTGCTGGATGTGTCGTCTATTACATATAAATGAACTGCATTGGTTAAGTGCTTGTTTCACTGTCCACCGCAAAGCAAACACAGAGACCGTGACCATGCACTGAAACCAATAACCTGTTGCACATTTGACGTGATCTTCTATCTAAAAATTATTTGACCAGGAGTCCGTCTTGAGACGAGCACGTCTCGTTTTCAAGAGTGTCCTGGCCGACCGATAGGCATCAGGTAAACATTTTATTCCAATTCCAAATATTCAAACGGGGGGATATATGAGCGGCAGAGTCGCCCAAATGGGTTCCTCTCGAGTTATTCCACCGAGGAAGGGAAGCGTAACTCCAGTTAGCATCTACTGTAGTACTGCACACCATTTCTTGTAGACATTTTAAATATTACATACAGTATGTATCGCAATGAGTAGTACAACGAGAGAACACAAAGATATCTGGTTGATTATTATGTGCTAGAAATTAAGTATGACAAATGTTTTGTTCATTTTTTTTTTTATTTGAAGTGTATTCCCAAATAAAAATATTGTCTTTTGATTAGTAAAGTACCCCGAACTCTACTAATGCAAGGCCATACATGTTTTGTTTTTGTTGTTGTTGCATTGCAGAAATCTCATTACATAATTTATTTATGTTTTTGTCATGTTTTTCACCAACAGATATTTTCGTTGTAGCTGTCATATGATGATATATTTATTTATTTGTTGTCGTTTTTTTTGTTGTTGTTTTTTACCCAAAAAATTTAGAAAATGATTTGGTCCTTGTTGGGGGAATTACTAGAGATTTAAAAAAAAAAACCTTTAAGCAGCTTTACTTCCCCGCCGCCTATTTTTAGACGCCGCGCGTCACGCAGGCCGCCTGCTGTGGGGGAAATTGGGAAGAAATGTCTTTCCGCGTAATTATCCAAAGTCAAAAAGCAATACTCTCGCATAAATGACCCCTAGCAAAGCCTTCCGACACACACACACACACACACACACACACACACACACACACACACACACACACACACACACACACACACACACACACACACACACACACACACACACACACACACACACACACACACAGAGACACACACCTACTTTCACGTCATTGTTTACGATGACAGTTGTAGAAATAGAAATAGAGAACGATTATTCTTAATAGAGTTGAGTGATGTTATTGCGAATACCAGAAATGCATTTCTGATCTTATTTGGGTTTTGAAGTGAACACGTATTTGTTCATATTTGTACCTTGTCCTCATTATTTACATGTTGTTTGTGACAGTTGTGAATGTATTTTTGGTTTCTTGTTATTTTGTTTTATAAGTTGTATTTGTCGTGGCGTTACAATGTTGATCTGGGTCAACGGTTGCGCGAGATTGTTCCGTGTGAATAGTTGAGATCGGATGAAAGGTTTACGTTGTCAGTAAATAAGTACAGTGCTGCTCATTTGCATAGTCATTTGAATATTAATTTGCCTACAATCATTTTAATTAATGCAAAATGATATTGTGAGCTATATCTAATCTATTTGGTGATGCGTTTAATTGCGGTGTATATTTCCAGTTTAAGCCTTATTTACATTTTTTCCGTGTCGTCTAAAAGTACATTTTATTAGTTTTAGCATGTTTTGTAAAGAGAATTCTGTCCACACGCCCACATGCAAAGATTTAATTCCTCCAGAAAATATCATCTCTGTATTGATATATATATATATATATAGTATTGACATATATACAGATATTCATGGATTTCTTAAGACGATCTAACTCACGATCTGTTTCCAATTACAAACTGCTTACTTCCGAATTTGTGTTTGATGACAAAGAAAGACGTACAGTGAGAAGAATTTGCCCGCATCCTTTAAAGCCCTTAAACTTACAGTATATTTTAAAAGTAATGATATGTGTACCTTGTTTCCCCTGTCTACAGTGTTTAACCCCGTCGTCTTTAACAATGCCATGACCGCGGCCTTGTAAGTCATCGGTAGTTTCACAGCCGTAGCTATAGCCGCCTCCCTACCCGTAGTCCGTCAAACAATAGACACAGACATGTACAGCTTCACTCGCATATTAGCAATAATTATTTAATTTTACAGATTATAATGTTAGTCTTGTTTGCATAACTTAAATGTGTTTTTATACAGGCGAAAATAACACGAAAATTGGAATTAAAATCGAATGCAAGTCCGTTCATTTCACAATCCTCCCCATAATAATAATAATAATAATAACAATATTAATGGACAGTGATAATTCAGAATAATACATCTTTTCTACCTTGTGTCAAAAAGTACATACCATGAGAGTAGTAGAGAGAAATCTCAGTCTTATAAACCAATATTGATCTTCTCGTTACGCGTCGCCAAGGTCGTAAACCGTCTACTGAACACTTAACAAGAGTGATCAAGCGGATTGATTTACCGCGCGGGGCCGGTTTGGGGCCGCGGCAGCTAAACATGCATCTATGCTAAAAAATAACCGAACTAAACAGCCGCACTCCACACAGAGCAGTCATTACTTCTCAGAACCTCTCAGAGAAATGACCTCAACAAATTAACTTGAACTGATCTCGAGCAAAATAACAACATTGACCACATTTGAGGGAATTATAGATCCAAATATGTTCGCTCCACTTTTTCCAATCTTCAGATTTAATTTAAAATATTGATCTTGCGACTACCCAAGAAGAGAGGGTTCACTACCACCACACTGTGATAGTAAACAGCGAACACGTTTTTAACGGCCGAACGATTTGCGCTCCCCTCCCCCGACCCACCGACTCCGTTAAGTGGTGGTTTCTGTCAGCTGCCACGGCGACTTCAGCGGTCTCGTAACGAACGCGCAAAGTCTTGGTAATTATCGGGAAGCGCAATTATCGCCAGAGACGCGTCCGCGGTGTTTTACTACGGCCTCGACTGTGTCGTCGTTTGTAACGCCGTCGAATGTAGATTGTTTTGAATACGTTGAGCTTTTCCAGCGAGCCCAAACAGCACATAAAAACATAGTTACATAACGATGGAGAGCTTGAGGAATGTTATTTTTCCCCAAAACACTTAATAAATTAGGATTTATTTCATGCGATATACACCATTACATCCTACTTAGTGTACAGTAGCACACTAGCGCTTGTATTTAGCTTTGTTGCTTCTTGTCTGTGTCTAAATGAAAAGTGGTTTCTCTCGCTATCCCTGCGTGGTTTGATTAAGGTCAAGTCGGTGTCGTCGTCGTTGTGTCGTCAGTAGTGAGGTCAAGTCGGTGTCGTCGTCGTTGTGTCGTCAGTAGTGAGGTCAAGTCGGTGTCGTCGTCGTTGTGTCGTCAGTAGTGAGGTCAAGTCGGTGTCGTCGTCGTTGTGTCGTCAGTAGTGAGGTCAAGTCGGTGTCGTTGTGTCGTCAGTAGTGAGGTCAAGTCGGTGTCGTCGTCATTGTGTCGTCAGTAGTGAGGTCAAGTTGGTGTCGTCGTCATTGTGTCGTCAGTAGTGAGGTCAAGTCGGTGTCGTTGTGTCGTCAGTAGTGAGGTCAAGTTGGTGTCGTCGTCATTGTGTCGTCAGTAGTGAGGTCAAGTCGGTGTCGTCGTCGTTGTGTCGTCAGTAGTGAGGTCAAGTCGGTGTCGTTGTGTCGTCAGTAGTGAGGTCAAGTTGGTGTCGTCGTCATTGTGTCGTCAGTAGTGAGGTCAAGTCGGTGTCGTTGTGTCGTCAGTAGTGAGGTCAAGTCGGTGTCGTCGTCGTTGTGTCGTCAGTAGTGAGGTCAAGTCGGTGTCGTTGTGTCGTCAGTAGTGAGGTCAAGTCGGTGTCGTCGTCGTTGTGTCGTCAGTAGTTTGTGATTCTTGAATCGGACCATTTTGATTTCGTACTCCGTGTCCCACGTTGGTCTAGACTGAGCAGTGGCCCAGAACTGTGTTTGTGTTTTCTTAGCAGGTTCCTTAATGACGTTTTTTTTTTTTCCTTTCTTATCTGTATGTCATTACCTTATGACAGCCACTTTATCAGCTACCCCATGATCCACTGGCAGTAATCTGTGTCTTCCTGTGTCTCCTTCACCTTCTCACCTCCTCACCTCCTCACCTCCTCTCTCCTTCCTGTCACCGTCACGGCCACTGTCACTCAATGTCTCCCACCCCCCCCCATTCATCATAAAAACTACTGATCACCTTTGGCTGGAGAGAAACATGCAGTTTGTATGTAACGTATATAAGTATATATATATATCTATAGACCACCATGATACATAACAGCACACATAACCGTATCATATAGTCTTAGAGTCTGGCGGTGGAGTGTTAAAGGTGAAGGGGGAAACAATCACGGTGGCACAGATAGCGCCCCCTGGGGGTTGACCAGACAGAAATACAAACTGCATCATTCACGTTTCTTTGCGCCCTGCAGTTGTAGTCAGTCTGCACCACGGTTTCGCCACAGGCCTTAAACCACTCTCCCCTCCCTTCCTCCTCCTCCTCCTCCTCCTCCTCCTCCTTCCTCCTCCTTCTTCCTCCTTCCTCCTCCTCCCCCCCCCAACAGGCAAGAAGAACTCGCTGCTGCTGCAGAAGTTCCAGAAGGACCTGAACGCCGGCGTGTTCAACACGCAGGAGAACGAGATATTGAAGCAGATTATCCGGCAGGACAGGGAGATGGTGATGATGGTGGACCGCAAGCAGTCGGTCACCGGGGGGATGAACTCCACACCGATGTCTGGAAACTCCATCATTAACTCCCCCGCGCAGCCGCCCTACTCCACCAACCCCATACTAGGCACCAACCAGCTCCAGCAGTCCGCCTTCCCCCTGACCTACAGCGCCTCCGCCATCGCCAACGCCTCCGCCGCACGCATCCTGCCGCCCGCCGCCGCCCAGGGGGTCTTCTCGGGCCCCGGGGCGGTCTCCCCCTTCGGCGCCCTCGGCGGCGCCGCCTCCTCCGCCACCTCCTCCTCCGCCGCCTCCCCCGGCGTCGTCAACCTGCCCCCCGGGGCCTCGCTCCAGCAGCAGGGGGCGATCATGTCGCCCTGCTCCTTCACCGCCGCCATGTGCAGCCCCTCCGTGCAGACCCCGCTGGCCGGCCGGAGCTTCCAGTACGGCTCCCCCACCGCCTCCCAGCTCTCGCTCATCCAGCAGCCCGTGCCCTCGGCCCAGCAGCAGCAGCAGCAGCAGCAGCAGCAGCACCAGCCCTCCTTACCCCCGCAGCAGCAGCAGCCGCCGGCGTTGTCAAGCCCCGCCTCCTCAGCCCTTCCCGCCACACAGCAGCAGCAGCAGCTCCTCTCCTCGCCCCAGCGGGGGGAGCACGGCGTCCTCAAGAGCTCCCAGCAGCAGCAGGCTCTGCAGTCGGGCAGCCTGAGTCGAGACTTGCGGCACCTGTCGGCGTCCCAGCCCTCCCTGCCCCACGACGTGTCCCTGAGCCCCAGGGGCCACCCCTCGCCCGGGGACTCGCTGGCGTCCGTGGCGCCGCCGCCGGGGGTGGGGCCGGCGGCGGCGGCGATGGCGGCGGCCTCGGGGATGCAGGGCATGGGTCTGCCGGGGGGCATCCGCACGACGGTGCCCCAGCGCGTCAACTTGTTCCGCCAGATGTCGTCGGGGTCGCTGCCCCCCGTGCGCTCCGCGGTGGGGGCGGCGTCGGTCGCGGGGCTGGCGGGGGCGGGCGCTCCGGGGGTGGCGGGCGGCGTGCAGCACAGGGAATCGCCGGGATCGAGGAGGGATTCTGTCCTGAGCAGTACAGAGACAGAACAGGACAAAATGCGTTTCGCATCGAATTTATGATTATATATATTTTTTTGCGGGGGGGGTTGAGGGGGGAGGGGTCAAGGGATGGGGGGGGGTCCTTTTTTTCCTCTTTTTTTTCTCGAACTTGTGTTGCAATTCATTTTTTTTAAAACACGGAAATTACGCAAAAGAAGATGTACGTAAGGAACTTCAGTATTTTCGGTTTTCCCACTTTTCCCTCGAAAAGAAAACCTCATAGAGACCTTGTACAGACAGCTCTTGTATTATAGTTTAGACACACTGTCTCCCTAAACATAAGAATGTATATTACACAAATATATATATAAATATATAGATATATCTATATTTATCTATTTATGTATCTATATATGTATAGATATATCTATATTTATCTATATATCTATCGACGTGACTATGTGTCGGTAGATATAAAGATATTTGCTATGATAACATATAAATGTGCGTGTAAATCCAACTAGAATATTTGGCGATGGCTATTTAAAAGCTCTAGTATAAACATGAGTCTTCCTTTTCCGAGAAATATAAAGAAACATGAAATGTTATTTGTTTTTCCGTTTTCCGTTTTTCGTTTTTGTTTTTCCGTTTGTCTTTCTTCTTTTTCCGTTTTTCTAACCGAATGCATTGTAGATTCTGATGCAATCTCTATGGTTTGAGTTTCCTTTTGTACCGAGGATGTACGGGATGGAACAGGAGCAGCTCTTGGCACCACTGTGGATAAAACGTTCAGACACACTCCGGGTGTGTGTGTGTGTGTGGGGGGGGAAATACTGTCAAAAGCACACATTACCGATTTATCTCCTTCGTGTTTCCGAAAAAAACCAAAACAACAACAACAACAACAACAACAAAAACCACCAACAACAACAACAACAACTTTTTTCCGGAAATAATTCGAGAGACGGTAGCGGAGTGTGATACATGAGCAGCCTACCGAGCTAACGCTAACGTCGTCACGTTAAGTGGAATACGAGACCGTGGCAGTGTTATGGGTCCAAAGGTCATAGAATAATAGAAATGCTGCTTTATTCGTTTCTCGTAGATGAGGATGAGGATGAGGATGATGATGATGATGATGACGATGGAGGATGAGGGATGTGGACGGATGCTATTTTTTTTCTATTCCTGATTTTCCGACGGCTGAGATAGAAGTTATGTAACGTTGCTTAAAATCTCTCTCTGTGTACATTTATAATATTTATAAACTAAAGATTATTACCATTATGCAATAGACTGTGATATAACAAAACAAAAAAAACCTATATGTGTGTGTTGTAAATAATTTTGTAGATCTAGTATTTACAGAACCTGTGTGGTGCATTCTCAATCATAACAATGTCTTACTACTATCAGGAACCTGGACGTTGTCTGAGGGACATCGGGCGAACGGACGGCGACCGCGTTTCATTGAGCGACACAAACCTTAATGCAATAGCTAGCAATACTCAACACTGATGCCTGGTGTGTGGGGGGACGGGGACATTTCTGTCTTTATTTTACTAAATACATTATGAATGTCCTCGTGCGGTGTCCGCAATTTGACGTCCCGCCGTCGTGATTTAAGAAGATATGATTTCTTTTTCTCAAAGGAAATACCGTCGACGTCGGCAAACGCGTCTTTTCCTCGGAGCCGTTTTAAAACAATTTGTTTGCTTTTCGTGTTCGATTTTTTGTATTTCGTTTGGAAGCGCGGCGCGAAATTGAGCGGCAGAGGCGAGGAATTGTATTTCTGTTCGTTTGTCATTCGATACCAAAATGTCTCTCGAGTATTCCCTGTATCTGTGAGCTGTCGTAACACAGCTTCTCAAGTCGCCCCCCGACGTTGGGCGGTTTGCATCCTGGCTTTTGAAACGTCTGTTTGTTCAAACTGGGGGAAAAAAAAAACGGCAACAGCAACGCTGGTTTGCATTAAGGTTTATGTCTCAACTCCCCAACACGCGGGCTTAGACACTTTAAACTGACCTGGTCGCTATCCACGCGACTAGCGGAGCGGAGAGCACATTTATCGCCGGCGGCGTCGGTTGCGCTGCTGTAGCGAGCTAGGACAGACATCGCAGTAGAATTGTTCACGTTTTTAATATAATAAGAGGTAAGATATTTACAATATGAATCTGTGACTGCCATTTTTTTATAACTTGATAACACAACTAATCATATCTATAAATAAATATATATATATATATATATATATATATATATAGAACGTGTGCTCAAGTCCTTCTCACAAGCATCTTACACTAAGTTTCATGTGACGATTTCTATTTGGAGCCGTAGATGAACATAGCCGATAACATAGCTAACGAAAACCACCCGATAACTAAAGTTTAAAGTGACTAAGCCCTGAGAAACTGTTTTTAAAAAAGATTTGGTCTGGAAAGGTTAGGCTCCGCAAAATGTGTGTCAATATTGTACCAACACTCCACCAATGTCATGAAAGCATGAAGTCAGAAATACTGAAAAAAAAACAAGAAGAAGAAGAAGAACATACTATTTCAAAAGATGTTGCCGTTAAATGTATTGTGAGATTATGTTTTGTTCGTCCGTTATTCGTGTGCAAGCAGAAACATCGGAAACTCTCACATGGACATTCTTAAGTATTTGTGCCTAAACTATAGCCATGTTCCATCCTTTTATTTTTGTTGTGTGTGTGTGTGTGTCTGTATGTGTATGTGTGTGTGTGTGTTCTGTGTGTGCGTCTCGAAATGTTTAGCGAGGAAAGCGTTATGTATCGCGAGCGACGATGGCCAAAAGTCTCCAGTTTGTCCGATTGGAATCTTGAATTACTAATGTGAACTTCTAGCTTGTTTCTTTTTTTCCTTTCTTTTTTTTCTTCTCTTTTCTATTTTATTTTTTTCGTTCTTTCCGCATATCATTCTCATTTAGGCTCTATTATATTCAATGAGGTCATGTACAGTGAAAAAAAAGAAAAGAAATGAAATAAAATAAGGTGAGATCTTTGTAGTTCTGCGGTTATATGACGCCGAATGAGACATCGTAGGAATCTGGAGCCTTTATACCTTTTCTTTCTCGCTCGCCACTCACGATTGGCCGGTGTGTTTCACAAGCCGACGGAGGATTGGCCGGTGTGTTTCACAAGCCGACGG
Organism: Coryphaenoides rupestris; assembly: GCA_002895965.2. Classification (NCBI taxonomy): domain Eukaryota; kingdom Metazoa; phylum Chordata; class Actinopteri; order Gadiformes; family Macrouridae; genus Coryphaenoides; species Coryphaenoides rupestris. Next base: position 123,296 of record PIJE02001465.1, read on the forward strand.
AGGATTGGCCGGTGTGTTTCACAAGCCGACGGAGGATTGGCCGGTGTGTTTCACAAGCCGACGGAGGATTGGCCGGTGTGTTTCACAAGCCGACGGAGGATTGGCCGGTGTGTTTCACAAGCCGACGGAGGACTGGCCGGTGTGTTTCACAAGCCGACGGAGGATTGGCCGGTGTGTTTCACAAGCCGACGGCGGATTGGCCGGTGTGTTTCACAAGCCGACGGAGGATTGGCCGGTGTGTTTCACAAGCCGACGGAGGACTGGCCGGTGTGTTTTAAACGCTTGAGTGGGACAAAACTGGCCAAAGCAAAATGTTCTAAGTACTTTCATTTCTTATAATATTCGTCTTTATTTTTGTCTTTCGTTATTTTGAATTATTGCACTTTCTAATGAACTCAAAAGATGACGATTATGTTCAACTCAACAGCTTAGATGTTGGTATAAGTAAGCAAGTCATTAAGAGAGAGAGAACGAGCGAGAGAGAGAGAGAGAGAGAGGGAGCGGTAGAGAGAGGCGTCCTCTTTGAATGGTGCCGCCCTGATAAAGTTCTAAAGTTCGCGACCCGAAGCGGATGTTTTATTTACAACAGAGCGCTTAATCCCCAACATGCCAGAGTGTAGAGGAACCCGTGCAGACGGATACCAGCACTGCGCTGTCTTTTGATATTTGCCTTCGTAGGGAGAGCTTCCCAAACAACGTGCATTTAACTTTTCTTTCTCTTCCATAAACACAACCATTAACAAACTAACATCCTGGGAACGGGCATTACCATGACGACGAACGACGACAGAAAAAAGAAACCGAAACGAAAACAGACTCGTACAAGAAACACATTCGCAGAATACGAGACTCTCAACAAACCAGCACATATATTTGTACGTTTCGTTCCTTTGGTGTCTTGTTGAAGAAGCAGAGAGAGAACGAGGTGCAAAACGGAGCCGAGAAAAACACGCCCGAGGACGGAGAACCAAAATGTCTGTTTTATTGTTTTTATTCTTATTTCGTCGCCGCACCGTGGCAGTTTGCGGTTGACGTTTTTTTTCTCGTGTTTTTACGGACGACAGCGAAGAAAGAGACGGAAGCTGTAATGAGCTACCTGCTACCTTTCCGAGCCCCGCCCCCCTCACCCCACGCCCCGCCCCCCTCCTCCCAAGTGAGTCATTGTGCTTCTTCATGTGCTCCGATGCTTAGTGAGAGGAAATACGAAACTATCGGTCGGTTACTTGACAGGGGAGACGAGAAGAAAGGTAAATGTCAACTTTCTTACAAACAATATGCAGACAAACGGTGTTTGTCAAAAACTTTTGATTTTCTTTTCTTTTTATTTTGTTTGTTTGTAAATAATAAACCTTTAAAAATATACAAAATAAACGACATATTGTCATTTAGCACCGAGTGTGTGTCATTGTGTTTGAAAGAGAGAGCGATACGGGCGCAGCCAATTCTTTGTGGGAAGGTTATTGCATTTTTAACACAATTTCTTCACAATTAAAGTTTCAAACGGATGCACCAGATGATTTGGTTTGTCTTCACAGCGGAACACTAAAAGGTTATTCCAGGTTTAATTTTTTCATTTTGATGTCTTTGTGAAGAACTATTATCATACGAACCATCCGGATGCACAATTCAGGTTTAAGCCCCGCAGGTCAAGGACACGTGTTTGGTGTCTTCAACACCGAACCAAAATCCTCGCTCACGTCCTCTGGATGCGTTCTGTCATAAGCATCCCTTATGTCACCGCGTGGTCCTTCCCACAGCAGGAGCTCATCATTCTGTTTCCTCTGGTTTGTTTTTTTTATCCGTCCGGAGCTTTATTCATTTGTTGCCCCGCCCCCCCCCCCCCCGCGCCTGCAGGACCGGGTTACCGTAGCGATGGCTTTGCTCCATCATCCCGGCCCAGCGTGTGTCCATCAGGATCGCGGCTCGGCGTTATCCCGTCTCAAATGAGCCAAACGCAGGGTTCACGGGGTCGTCGGACGAGCTGTCCCCGCGGGCTCGAGGTTATCGCGACGCTCAGAGTTATGTGACTTATTAAGGCACGTTAAGGACGCTTCTAATCTAATCTGATCGTGGATTATCGGCCGATACAGATGTACCGTAACTACCGTTAAATATGTTGTGTTCGTTATCCATCAAAACAGTCGAGATATTCAACACAGGCTGATTCAAGATTTAAGTTTAATTGTCAAATCTTGAACGATAGCGAAGCAGGAGTTTAGTGACTCCAGTCGGCGTTTGATTATCGAGGCACGTTACCATGGAAGCGTCTAATCTAATCTGATCTCATCGTGGAGTATAGGCCTCCAACAAACGTAACTACATTTAAATACATCGTCTTCATTATCCCCTCGAAAAACAGTGGATAGTCGATAGGATATTCGACACGCGATGACTTCCCCTGTCCTTGCCTACTACAGCCTCTGCATGTATATATCAATACCGTGACGCTGGCGTGTCCTTAGCGTGCGCAGAGGAGAACGCGAGGCCCGGCGGGTTCACCTTGGCGTGACCGCCAGCGCTGCTCATAACCCCCACGGCTAAACGTGCTAACGTGTTAGCGGAGAGAGCGAGCGTCTATTACCTTTTTATTTATTTTTTTCCCGACGCGGCGCAATGTGTTTATCCAAGCCAGCAGATTGGGGTCAGGCAAGGACACCGGAAAGTGGAGCCGGTGGTTACAGCGCCGCACTGTGATTCAGCTGCCATGTTATTCCGCTGTTATGTAATGTTATGTAATGTTATGTAATGTTATGTAATGTTATGTAATGTTATGTAATGTCAGCCTCTTATATATTCAGTACATATCCACACATTAACGCAACCCGCGGTCAACATGCATGACCCCACGTCCGTTATTACAGTTGTTAAATCACTAAATGTGTCTTACTTACTTTTATTGCTCTTCTATTATACACTTGACATCTATTACTCTATTACGTTTTTATTCTGATATTTTGATATTACCCGACGATATTAACCCGACATTTATATACAATTCAAAAAGAGAACGCTCTGATGCAAGTTTAGTTTTGCTGACATTACAATAAAAATGTTATTCCCGGGTCAGGTGTTCACCGCTGATCAGTGTTGGTAAACTGCAGCGGTGGAGACTGAGCTCTGAGCTAAACGTTGATGCGAGCGTAGCGACGAGCTGCGAACGGATCTGTCCTTAACTTCCAGAAACCGACAGAAGACGAGAGAGAGAGACAGACAGACAGAGAGAGAGAGAGAGAGACAGACAGACAGAGAGAGACAGACAGAGAGAGAGAGAGACACAGACAGAGAGAGAGACGGGGTGGGGGGGGGGGGGGGGCAAGAGAGAGAGACAGAGAGAAACAGAGAGAGAGAGGAGAGAGAGAGAGACAGAGTGAGAGAGACAGATGGGGGGAAGAGAGAGAGAGAGAAACAGAGAGGGAGAGGGAGAGAGAGACAGACAGAGAGAGAGAGAGAAACAGAGAGAAGGAGAGACAGAGGGAGAGAGAGAGAGAGAGAGAGAGAGACAGACAGAGGGGGGGGGGCAAGAGAGAGAGACAGAGAATCAGAGAGAGAGAGGAAACAGAGGGAAAGAGACAGACACACAGTGAGGGGGGGGGCAAGAGAAAGAGACAGAGAGAAACAGAGAGAGAGAAAGACAGAGGGAGAGAGCAGTTTACCTGTAATAAAAAGGACGATACTTTTATTCGGTTTATTAGTGAGAGAGAGAGAGACAGAGAGAGAGAGACGTGTCTGACCTCTCATTCACCCAAACAACTCTATTACTTTTCGTGAAAACAAAATGGCTGCTCCTGCTGCTGCTGCTGCTGCTGCTGCTGCTGCTGCCAGTCAAGGGAGTCTGATAACACGCTGACATCCTCGACAAGGAACCAACCCGAGTGGTGAAGACGTGTCTCTGCTGTGCGGTGGTGGTGAGGGGGTGAGAGGGGTGAGAGGGGGAGAGGGGGTGAGGGGGAGAGGGGGTGAGAGGGAGTGAGAGGGGGGTGGTACCCAGGTGTGCATCGTGAGTCACTACAACCTGCCCCCTGCGCCGTGCCGCTGTACCCCGACACTGAACCCCGGACGTGACTCGCCTTCCACTGACTCCGCTTAGTGGGAGGAGGAGGAGGGGGAGGGGGAGGAAGTCTTGTTATCCATGTGGTGCTGCAGGCACACACACATACACATACACACACACACACACATATATAGACGAACATAGACACACATACACATACACACACACACACACACACATATATAGACGCACATAGACACACACACATACACACACACACACATATATAGACGCACATAGACACACACACACACACATACACATACACACACACGGACATATAGCCACACACACACTGATACACTTATATACAGTAGATGCACACACACATACTGTATATACACACACACATGCACATACTGTATATACACACACACACACACACATACACACACATAGACACACACACACACACACACATATACTGTAGATGCACATACACACACACATACACACACATACACACACATAGACATATAGCCACAGACATATAGCCACACATAGATACACACACATATACTGTATATACACACACACATGTAGACACACACACACACACATGTGCATGTACATACACACATGCAGACATAGAGACACACACACACAGATACACTTACAGACACACACACACATACACACACACAAACACAAACCAACAAATATACGCACTCATATACAGTAGATACACATAACACACACGCACACACAACAATCAGACACCCAAGAAACACACACACACACACACACACACACACACACAGTGACAGACAGGCAGGCATACGCATTTGCACGTTCACAACAAGCATATTCTTAGCCTGTGAAACTGGGATTAAATACCATCCCGTCACTACATTTATAAACCTTTAAAGGTCTCCCATTACGCCACCAGGTGTGTGTGTTCTGTGGTTTATGCAGCCTCACCTGCGCCCCGAGTCTGGCTGATTATTGGACTCTGGGGCTGCAGCGTGGTGAGGCACCTGTTCTGCCTGCAGAACACGACCAACTCCCCAATAAACCAGTTTGTAGCAGAGCTTCCCACAACAAAGCCACGTCAGTGGCTTAGTTTGGGGCTCCTCCTACACAGGCAGTAGTGGTGTTGAAAGTCTGGTTTCTTGTTAAAAGGGTTCACAGTGAAATGAACAGACCAGATGATACCTGATGATATTCTAGCGCTTCCGCTTCCGTGCACTGATTAGCCAATGCACCACAGGCGTGCAGACCCACCCACCCCAGACACTTAACTGGACCAGGTGAGGCTGTAGCCCCACCCACCCCAGACTCTAACTGGACCAGGTGAGGCTGTAGCCCCACCCCCTACAGACTCTAACTGGGCCAGGTGAGGCTGCAGCCCCACCCACCCCAGACTCTAACTGGGCCAGGTGAGGCTGTAGCCCCACCCACCCCAGACTCTAACTGGGTCAGGTGAGGCTGCAGCCCCACCCCAGACTCTAACTGGGCCAGGTGAGGCTGTAGCCCCACCCACCCCAGACTCTAATTGGACCAGGTGAGGCTGTAGCCCCACCCCAGACTCTAACTGGGCCAGGTGAGGCTGTAGCCCCACCCACCCCAGACTCTAACTGGGTCAGGTGAGGCTGCAGCCCCACCCCCTACAGACTCTAACTCAGACCAGTGAGGCTGCAGCCCCACCCCAGACTATAATAATAATAATAACGATAATAGTATTCCGGGCAGACCTGTATCCAATCCGTAGCATTCAGTAATCTGCTTCTCCCTAATCCCGGGACACATGCAGATTAACTGGCTGACGGCGGAGGGTCCAGATGTGTGTGTGTTTGTTTTTTTATCGCCGTGTAGCTCCTAGCCGCACGCTAGCCCTAAGTGGCTCTGCCGCTTAGGCTCCTCCTCCCACGACCAGGACACAGGTAGATGTGGTTAAACCGTCTGGGAGTGAGTGTGTGTGTGTGTTTGGTGGCTGTTTTAATGGGCCTCACCTGGTCTGAGTTAGAGTCTGTAGGGGGTGGGGCTACAGCCTCACCTGGTCCAGTTAGAGTCTGGGGTGGGTGGGGCTACAGCCTCACCTGGCCCAGTTAGAGTCTGGGGTGGGTGGGGCTACAGCCTCACCTGGCCCAGTTAGAGTCTGGGGGGTGGGGCTACAGCCTCACCTGGTCCAGTTAGAGTCTGGGGGGGTGGGGCTACAGCCTCACCTGGTCCAGTTAGAGTCTGGGGGGTGGGGCTACAGCCTCACCTGGTCCAGTTAGAGTCTGGGGTGGGTGGGGCTACAGCCTCACCTGGCCCAGTTAGAGTCTGTAGGGGGTGGGGCTACAGCCTCACCTGGTCCAGTTAGAGTCTGGGGTGGGTGGGGCTACAGCCTCACCCATACCC